>PVKH010026315.1:0-13236 GCA_004027955.1 Chaetophractus vellerosus | reverse complement strand
CATGCCCGTGGGGGCTCAGCCCTGCCCGTGGTGGCCCTTTGCCTTGCCCACGGCGGCTCCGGCCCACCCACGGCGGCTTGCCTTTCTCAAGGCCGTCTGCCCGCTCGGAGAGGTCCCCGGGAACCGAACCCGGGCCCGGGGCCTCCCATGTGGTACACCGGCGAGCTCTTTATCCACTGAGCTATCTAGCCGGGCCTAGAATGTTTTCATTATTCCAAAAGGAAAAATCCTATAACCCCTTATACCCCCATTGTTGTCTCTTAGTGTTGAAATAATATCTTCTTGCCATTGCTGCAAAATATTACAATATTACTATCGTTCATAAGTTACAGTAGTTGTAATTTTCCCATGTATCACCATATTCTTAGCACTTTGTAAAAGAAGAGCATTCTCACATTTACTCTATCAACCACAATCTTCATCCACCACCGAAATCGCTGTTACATTCCCTAGATTTTCTTTAGTTTCTCTTCAATTGACATTTAATATACTTAATAATATAATTATAATATAATATAAATGACTACCCCTTTCAGCCACAATCCCACTTGTAACCCAGCCATGTTAGTTACACTCACTATAATGTGCTACCATCAACTCTATCCATCTCCACACTTTTCCAGTCAAGCTTATTAATTCCTGGTGGGATCCTGCAAGTAGATCATTCTGGGCTGAGAGCTCCTTCTTTATTGGGTTGCCTTTGGATTTAGACAGGGGGCAAATGAAAAATGAATTCCTGATGCTTTTTTAACATGACATTATTTAACTATTACCCTTATATTCTTTCTAGTATGCAGTGGAGTTGTGTCTTACAGAGCATCTTGCTGCAGCCTCACATCTAAAGATGTGCTTTTTTTTTTTTTTTTTTTAGTTTTTTCATTCGTTTGTTCACAACCTGACCCCTACCCTCAAGCGCCCCGTGTCATCTGGTGCTTAGCTGAAGTCCCGGCCATCTGCCCCAGCCCTAGGGGAGAGATGCCTGGCTCCACTTACCAAGAGACAGTGTGTTCCTTCCTGGGAGTACTCGGGGGGACTTTGACGACAGTCGTGTTTCATCCTTGTACTTGAGAACCACACTGCAGGTGGTGAGGCATGACCCCGTCATATTAAAAAAAACAGAATGAGCCTGAGGAGAAGGGCAAAAATTAAAATAGGAAAGTGACTCACTCCAAGCATTTCTTCTTTGCCGTGACTTTTGCAGCACTGCTATCTTGTACTTGCCCAAGCCTCAGAACTCGGTCTGAATATTTGTCCTTTCTCCTGTTGATTGCCAGCTTCTGGCTGGGAAGCCCTCATTCACGGGGTCCTCATTAAGCAAATGTGTTTTAGAAACATCTACCAGGCTTCTCCGTGTTGCTGAAAAACCCCTGGTTGGCCATAGCCTTGAAAATGGCCAACACCAGAATATATGCATGTGCTAATTGGATATATTTTTTTAAACTAGAGGCTGGAATAGACCATTTAAAATATGTGAAGCCCCATTTATATTTGTTCTACATAACTATCATTTTTAAAAGATGAGTAATCGAGTCATAGGAGTCTGGAATGAAACATCTGTTTGTCCTTCTCATGTCTGTTTTATAATCCAAATAAACATTGGCTGTCATGGTCAAGAAGCCCTCAGTCGAAGTCATAACTCTGTCATTGATTAGCTTTTTGACCATGGCCAAGACACTAATTCTCTGGGCCTTGGGTCCTTGTTGTAAAATGGGCATCTGCCCGTTTTGCAAAATTGTTTTCAAAGGCAAATGAGATCATCTACCAAAAGGACTTTGAGAAACGGTAAAGTGCTGTAGATAAAGTGGTGGTTTATCAATCATGCTCTGTGTTAAAAGAAAGAGGTAAATAAAGTCATGGCCATAGTGGCATGATTAGTACCTCAAACACCCCCTGAACTCCTTTGTTACAGGGCCTGGAGGGACAGCCTTAATGTGTCTGGAAGTCCTTAAGGGAGAGGCCCCAGGTTTCCCTCCAGGTAATGTTTCTTGGCTAGACTAAGATTCCAGGGGCCCTTGCCTTAGCTCTTTATCTTATTTCCCCATGGAATTAGAGCATGGTGGCTATTCCTTCCCATGCTTTTTTTCTCTGTGAAATCATGAGATTTATTGTTTCCTTGTTAGAAGGACAAACAAGACTACTCAGTTGGCTTCCCTGGAATCTCTCAGCAGGTGGCCCACCCAGCCTCTCCCCTGCCAGCTCCTTGTTTTTCAGCTCATATCTTCTCCTTTGCTGGTCCCAGACTGAGAGAAAGAAGCATGCAAGAACAGGGTTTGAGCAGGTCTTCCAACCTCCAGCACTCCCATTGCACAAAGGTTCAGGAGAGTTTGAACCCGGGGACATTTTGAATACAAATGTTAGCATCAGAGTTTTCTTTGAGAAAATATTTTCTGGAATAAACTCTATTGAGCCAATGTGATTCCACGATGAATTTTTTTTTAATCCAACACAGTTCACTTTTATCTTCATTGGGTTTGTTTTCCATTTAAAGTTTATTACAAAGCTCTGATTCAATGATCAGGGTTTTTTTTACCATATCGTGTATTGCTGACCATAGCTTCTGCTATAGCTAGTTCTCCTGTGGCTATTATTTCCTCCAAGTCCAATACTCTAGGTCAAATTTTGTAGATCTCAATGTTTTTATGAAGACTGGATTCTTCTCTGTTTTTGATAATATTAAAATTATACCACACACAGTTTTAACTGTTGCCAATTTTATTTAGAGTCTATTCTTTCTTCCAGTAGAATAGCCACATGAAATGAATGAGACTGATAATATTTATTTATCAGATAATTCATTTGAAAATTGTGATTACTATTAGAGATAGAGATAGGAATAGAGATGGACGAGTGGAAGGAAATGGCTTAGTCAAAGAGGTGGGGCCAAAGTGATGGGTTCAAGATGTGCTACTTTTCTCTCAGATCATTGACCAGGAGTCTTAACGCCTCTACTTTTCCAGATGTCTCCTTTAAAGAAAACAAAGCAGACTCTTTTGTGTGATAAGATTTGCCTTTTTAGAAAGATGGGATGTGTGAGGGAAAAAAACACTTGAGCAAGTATGTTGCCTGTTTCTGATCCACATTGTGTTATAAGTGAAGCAGATGCTTATGAGGCAAGTAAATACCTTTGAGAAATATGTGAAAAGCTGAGTTGGGACCAGGCTTGGGGACAGAGATTGAGAGAAAGAGGAGACTTGAGAAGAACTAGCTGGAAATGGGATGGTTTGATGTGGGTGGTAGGGTTCCTGAGGCACTGAAGAAGTCTCTTGAACCAAAGACAAATCCAGCACAAAGCCTTATGGAGGACAGTCCTCACTCTCCGGCTGCCCAGCATCCATTCCTCCTTTCTGAGGACACACACATTTCCTGTGGGGAAAGTTCTTCTTACCTGCAGGTGAGAAATCAAAGGGCCCTGCCCAACCACTCTGAGATTGAAGGGCTCCCCTCTCACTGCCATGGGGCAACCAAGGGGCAAGCACAGCTCAAGATGCGGCCCCCACTCCTGGGACATTGCCTCTTGAGTGGCGCTGGTGCTGGCTGTATGAGGAGCACATCCCTAGAGTGGCCCTCTGGAGTCTTTCCTGGATCCTGCTCTCTTTTCAAGGTCGATTCTCCAGCTTCCTGTCCATTTGGGGAACACCCCAGTATCCCTCTAGTATGATTCCCTTCCTTACCTAAGTTAGAGTTAGGTTTGGTTGCTATACCCATAGCATCCTGTCTGATACAAATTTTAAATGTCAAGGATTAGCTGCTGATGCACATTTGGTCCACTGTGGGGGACTTGTGGGGGTAGGGCACTGCTATATCTCAGGCAACTTATCCTGTACACCTACTGTGTGCCAAGCCCTGTGCAAATTTTGTGGAGAGACACCAGAGAGAATCAATGGGAGTAACAGCTAAGTCTGGGCTTAATAGCCATTAAGTGATTTGACCAAGGGATTCAGGCCCCAATAAAGAAGCATTTGTCACCCACTGATTTAGGGCAAAGCTGAGCATTAGTGAACTCATTCTCTCTCTCTCTTGTTTTCTTCCAACTCTATTTTAAAGAGACGAGCAGCCATTTGTCCTTGCTAATGTGAACTCTGTCTGCCCAAAGGCAGTTTGTGTGTCTGCACGTGTATGTGCGTGCGTATGTGTGTGTGTGTGTGTGTGTGTGTGTGTGTGTGTGTGTGTGTGTAGAGTTGGGAGGTCCAGATTTGCCCTTGAGGTCTTTCCCATTGGGCAATCCTGTTAGCAAACCCAATGTTAATTATAAATAGGTTCAGAAGCGAAGGACAGACTGGCCTCTATATTTTGTTGTGGTCTAGCTTTTTTTTTTACTTAACAGGCATTTACTAACCACTGGCCACAGGATAACATTGGACAAAACACCATATGGATTACTTAAGAAGTGGAAGACATTGTCTCTGCTTTCAGGGAATTAGGAATAGAACAGGTCCAGATGCTTCAACCCCAAGAATAGCTAAAAAAGAGAGAGAGAAGTACATGCAAATTAGTGTTCTAAAAACTTAGTATTCTTTAAAACATGAAGAAAGCTATAAAGTTTTGCTATGGGACATAAGCACCTGAATAATAATGGAGAGCTATACCATGTTATTGATTGGGACAAGTCAGTATTGTAAAGGTGTCAGTTCTCCCCCAATTAATATATGTTTGGTGTTTTTCCAACCAAAAGTGCCCAAAAACTGCCAAGAAAATTTTGAAATAGAATAGTGAAGAGGGCCTGCACTATCAAATCTCAAAATATTCCATAAAGCTGTAGTAATTAATCAGTGTCATATTGGTAAAGGAACAGATAAATAGAGCTGAACCAGAATAGAGAATGTAGAAACAGACCTAAATATTTAATTGGGAACTTGGGTTATATAAAAAATGACAGTTGAAATCAGTAGGGAATGAATGGACCATTTAAAAATGGTGTAAGGACAATTAGCTAATCTGTTAGGAAAAGAAAATGAATTAGACCTTTACTTCCCATCATTTACAAAAATTAATTTATTTAAGCATACTATATATATTTAAAACTATTGGAGTAACAGAAGGAAATATTGGAGATGTTTTTATAATCAAGCATTAGAATAGCTCTTTTGAAAACAAAATGCAAAACACAAAAATATTCGTAGAGTGGAGCAGGTGTAGCTCAGTGGTTGAGCACATGCTTTGTATGTATGAGGTCCTGGGTTCAGTCCCCGGTACCTCCTAAAAAAATAATAATAGGGGCCGGCTGGATAGCCCAGTGGATAGGGCACTGGTATACCACATGGAAGGCCCTGGGTTCGGTTCCTGGGGACCTCTCCGAGTGGGCAGACGGCCTTGAGAAAGGCAAGCCACCTGGGCGGGGCAAAGCCGCTGTCGGCAAGGCAAAAAAACAAAAGCCGCCACGGGCAGGGCGGAGCCACCACGGGCATGGCAAAGTCACCTGTGAAACACGGAGCTGCCGCCCACGAATCACGGAAACCAAGCAGCCTGTGAAACACGGAGCAAAACACAGAGCTCTGCTGCCCGCAAAACACAGAGCGGAGCCGCCCGTGAAACAGAATGGAGCCACCCACGAACGGAGCCAGCCGCCTGCGTGGAGGGCCGACTCGGCGCATCGCCGCAAAGACTGGGGGAGACAAGAAGCAGACATAGAAAAAGCACAGAAGAATGGACACACAGCAAGAGCAAGCAGAAAGGGGGGGGGGATATGTAACAACAACAAAAATAATAATAATAATGAGTTCATAGGAAAAGACTAAAAAATTTAACCACAAAATATAAAAATTTTGAGACAAAAGATAAAATTAAAATACACAAGAGGCAGGGAGAAAACTTTTACAACATGTGATAGATGAAGGATTAAATAATACCTGCAAATCAATAGGAAAAAGCCAAACAATATAATAGAAAAATGGACAAAGGTTATGGACTGACAATTCACAGAAGACACAATCACAAATAACTAATAAACATGAATCAGGAAAATGCATGTTCAAACAACAAACTTCTTTTTTAACCATAGATTGGATCAACCTTAGAAAAGTTAAAACGGCATACTCCTTTTTTTCGCCCCGATTAGAGTGTCCAAACTGAAAACGCCCATTGTTGATGAGGGTGAGGCAAACAGGTACATTGTTGGTGGGAATGTAAATTGGGCCATCTTTCTGGAAGACAATTTGGCTTCCGAAATAGTTTCTAAACTATAAAATTTGCATAGCCCTCAGTTCCATTTCTCAACCTCCAGGCCCCTCATCAGTGGATATTCCAGGCTGGGCTGCTTCTCAGCCTGGCACCAGGCTTCCAAGAAGGTGAAAGCGGAAGTTTCCAGGCCTCTTAGCAGGGTGGGCACAGCACTGTTCCAACACGTTCTCTTGGCCCAAACATGTCACATTCCAGCCTAGATTCATAGGGAGGGAATCTAGTTCTTGATGGGAAGAATGGCTCATGGGGAAAGGAACAGGTGGAATTATTGGCAGCTCTGTTTTCAGACAGACCACCACACAGGTAGGTAAAGTATCCATATTCTGTTTTAGCAGCATCTCTTGAGTGTTTTTGTTTTATATAAATTTTGAAATATTCTATTTTGTTCCACGTTTCCTCCCTGACTTAGACTATGTGGCTGGGCACCAACTCTGGTTTTTGTTTAAATTTTTTCTTGTGGTCTGTGAATAAATTATATAAACAAACAAAAATACCTAGTAAAACCCCACCACAATGCAGTAAGTGGAGTTGAAGAAGTCAGTTTTGCAACCGTTTTTGTTATTGTGAAGTTAATTAAAAACAGTACTTTATCAGTCAGTGGTATTGTCATAAAATTAGAAATTGTGAAACTCACTGTGTGTAGTTGACCTTACACTGGACTGAGAAAGTCTCTCGTGATGCTGAAGCAGTCCCTTCCTAACACACACACACACACGCATACACACCTTGAGAACTTTATCCTACCTTAGTTTGAAAACAGGGTTGGGTGGGCCAGAAAGACAGTAGCCAAACACCAGTCATTCTATAAACAAATTCACATGTTTGTGGGGCACATTATTTTTTAGATATACTTTTATATATTGTATACTTTGCATATTTTAAAAAGATATATTTGAACTAGATATAGATAGAATGATACAGCAAATGTGGCAAAATGTTAAAATTAGTGGATCTGGGTATGAGGGGGGCATGTGTTGGAATTCTCTGCGTAGGGTTTGTATTATTTTTGTAACTGTCCTGTAAGTTTGAAAGTATTACAAAATAAAAAGTTTTAAGAAAGATATATTTGTCTTTTTAGATTTTCTAAGTGGGTCTATATTCCGTTTGGTTCAGCAAATCTTCCCTAAGTGCTGAATGTGTGTTGGGTGCCCTGGGGACAGACGCAAAAGTGGTTGCAGTTGGGGGGTAGGGGCTATAAAGACCATTTAAATGAATCAGGCTACCTGGGGTGCTAGGATGGTGCAGAGTCCTCTATACGGGGTGCTATGGCAGGGTGCACAGAGGAGGGCTAGCTCCCCCAGCAACCGATTGGAATTGAGTCTGGAGGGACAAGTAGTAGCTGGTCAGGAGAAAACTGGGTGTGAAAGGAGAGAAGGAGGGCATTCCAGGAAGAGGAAACAGCTGGAGCAAAGGCGCTTGGGATTAAAAATAGCTCAGCACAAGGTGTGTCTCTTTGGGGTGGAGTCGGGGCCAATAGTTCCGGCTTATTGGAACTTGTACAGAAAGAGGTCAGCAGGCCACAGGGCATGGCAGGCCTCCTGGGCCAAGCTGGTGCGTACAGTGCGGGGCGTCGCCAGGTCTGTGTGTTTAGGTTATCCCTCCACGCAGGGGTGGAGGATGGGTAGGTGGGAGAGGAGCCAGACTAGAGGCCAGGAGGGCGCTTGGGAGACTACTGCCAAGATTCAGAAGAGATGCCATGACCTTGAACCAGGAGCGTGGGGCTGGGATGGTCTGGGAAATCTGTGAATAGCCGAAAGGAAAACCTACTTCATTCTTTTGTCACATTGGCCAAGATTGTATTGTATTCTAAACAAGACGAGAAGATGGGTTGTTTGAAATCTACCTATATTTCTAATTCTAATTTATATTATAAACAACATTTTTTTCAAACTTTCCTCCAGGAGTAATCAGGAGTTTAGGTTCTTGGAGCCCTCCCTTCCTCCCACACAGTTTATTGTCCAGCTTGGTAGGTTGAAACCCTTCCAACTGGCCAGTTGACATTATTTTTATGTCACAAACCTGCTTTTTTTTCCTGTCCTAATCCACTCATCTCTCATAAATGCCCTGGTCTGCTTTCCAAATGCCATGCCTCCTGCACTAATACCCGTGGTGCTTTGCCGGCAAGTGGCTTCAAGTCCTTTAGGTGCTAAAATAGTCTTTCCTCTCCTACCCTGCCCCTGCAAAGAGGGAGCTTGTCTGGGAACTGGCTTACTTAAGGTGATAGCTCCATTTCTCCTCAAGTTGTGTAAATTTAATGAATTTAAAAAAAAAACAACGAAGAGAACAAGAAAAGGGTAAATCTGGTTTAATTTAAGAAGAGCTTCTGGGATCACCATTTTGAGAGAGATGATAGCATGAATTGGCAACTATATAAAATATGTAAATATTATATATAAGTATATATATATAAATATTTATAAAATGCCCGTCACTGTAATATAGTACAGAGTTGAAGGGGTGGTGCCATTACCTGTTTTATGTTACATATATAGTTTATATAGGACACAAGTCCTGGCCAACCATCAAGCTTGGGCTAATAGCAGCCTCAGTAAAGGGGATCATCTGGTACTGTGGTTGAGAACTAGAATGATTTGTTCATTGTCACTGGAGCACCTTGTTTTCACAGTAACTAACTAGAATGTGATTTTTGCATTTCCTACCAAGAACCAGAGCCGTGTGTTCACAAAGGGCAGTCGTGCCTTGCTTGGGCTCACCCTCCTTTCTCCTTCCCGAAGCCAGTAAATATTTACATTGCTCTGCCCTTTGAGCGCGTTCTCTGGGGCAGATGATGGGACTTTCAGGTTCTTCGAAGTTTGGGGCCCTTCCCAGGGTAACTGGGAAGGGGGAGGGAATGTGTGAATATTTAGTGCAGGCAGGCACTGTGCTAGCTATTTTATATACATCAGCTCTTTAGATAATGAGGCCAGCCCTGTTAGGTAAAATGTGTTCAAAATGTATAACTTGCTTTCTTTTTATTTATATTATGTAAATAACCTATGTTGAATTACCTAACACCTAGTAAGTCTGAAATCCTCTCTCTAAAAGCCTGTTGATTTCTAAAGCAAATCTGATGAAAGCTGCCTTAATAAACAGGGGAAAGAGGTAAATTATGTCATGGGTGGAAGGTAAAAAATAATTCTCTTATTTATACTGAGTGTACAGAATTTGTCAGGAAAAAAACGTTTAAATAGGTTGGAAGACTTCTTGTGCCCAAAAGCTTTTCTGTACATCATTCATAGGAATGTGGAGAAAATTGACCTCTCTTTCCTCTCCTTTCTCAGATACATTCCACCGTTGATCTGGGGGAAAAGTGGGCACATCCAAACGGCCCTGTACGGGAAGATGGGGAGGGTGAGGTCGCCACACCCGTACGGACACCGGAAGTTCATCACCATGTCTGATGGAGCCACTTCCACCTTCGACCTCTTCGAGCCCTTGGCTGAGCACTGCGTTGGAGGTGAGCTAGTTTAGGTCAGAGAAGGAGGTCCGGTTCATGAGGGAGCTCATGCCACCAGCTCTGTACCCAGGCATCCAGGGACTCTTAGGAAGTCTCCTGGGCTATGTCACTTAGGAGCAGCCTGCAGGGATCAGCTCCAACTTGTATACAAGGCACCACGTAAAGCTCTTCAGACAGCATTGGGGCACACAGTTTGTTCCAGTCCTCTTGTGAAGTACAGAAGGATGGTGTAAGGAGGCAAAGGAGAGCTTGGAGCCCAGCCCCCCCAGGACCAGGCTTGTGGGCTGATGACAGCCCCAGAGGCCAGGAGTGCGTTATATACACTCTTCTCTCCTTTGGTCCTCACAACAGCCCTATGCAGCAGATGTTATTATCCTCCCCACTTTTACTGAAGAGGAGATTGAAGCTCAGCCACGCAGCATAGGTTGGTTTTGTTTTTGAATAAGAATGGATAACAAAGGCTCTCAGGTGCCCTCTGCTTAAGTTTCCATGGACAGAAAGACTCATTAAGGTCATATTTTATCAGGCAGGGGTCTGGGCCATCTATTTCTGAGAAACAACTACTCCGATTTCCATTGCTGCTGGAACTTGGCATTGCTCTATCCAGCCTACAGAATAAACGTTCGTTCTAAAGTGCTTGACGAGGAGGACCTTTGAGGAAGTGGCATTAGATGCCAGCATCCTTTTGAATGTCACTCCTGCTGGAAGAGTCATGTCTTTTGAGTTCTGTAGTATTCAGAGGTACCTAGTTTTTTAATAGGAGCTCAGTAATATTTGAGGGTGCGTTCCAGTAAATATATTCTAAAGTGTTTTAGAGTAACTAGAACTGCTGAGTAGCTGGAGACAAAGGTTGAATTTATGGTCCCTCTGCCAGGAATGCTGTGCCCCCAGACTTCGTGTGGCTGCCTCCTTGTCAGCCCTCAGGTCTCAGCTCAGATGTCACCTCCTCAGAGGGACCTTCCCTGGTTCCCCAGCTAGTGTTTCCTTCCCAGGTAAACCATCACGTTGTCCTACTTTATTTCTTCCTGGTCCCTAACTTATTCATGTAATTATTATCTGTCTACTAGAATCTGGAGTCCAGAGCAGTGGGCTCCCTATAAACAGTCACAGAAGGGATGGATAAATGAATAGGTTAGAAGTTCACATTGTGTTTAGAAATCTTGTAGCTGGTCTTTTAAATGCTTATATCTTTTAGTATACCCAGTTAAATGGTTTTTCTCTTGTTTCTAATGCTTTTACTTTTTTCTACCACTAAAGCATACAATTTAGTTTGACCAGCTGCTCTTCTCAGAAATAAGACCAAGATGGGAAATTGGAAAAGGACAAACCTTTGATTCTCTGCTGTACTCATTCAGGTCTTTCTATCACTTCAACCCCAGAAAGGGTTGATGAAGTCAGTATTTGCACCCAAGAAATGCGCTGAGAAAAGCAGCCCCCTTTTTCGCTTGTATGATTTTTTTCTGTCTACAAAAGTCATAAGTACACATTTTTTAAAAATTGGAAAATACAGAAACATTTAAAGAAGAAAATAAGAATCATACGGAACTCCACCATTCAATATACTATTAACATTTTGTTCCACTTCCTTCCAGTTCTATGCATTGTTTTTCCAAAATTAGGGTTATTGCACATTATATTGTAAATATTTGCCCTTGATATTTAAAGTCTAAAGGTCTTCAAAAACATAATTGGGATGATTGCTTAATATTCTATGATGTGGTCATACCACTATTTAACTATTGTTGAGCATATAGCTTGTTTACAATCTTGTTACTATAAATAGTTCTATGGTTAGCATCCTTAATAAAAAAATTTTAGGCAAATTTCCAAGAATTAGAATTATTGGGTCAGCATTTATAAATGTTTTAAGGTTCTCTATGCACCTCGTGAAATTGCATACTAATTCACATACCCTTATCAGCATTAAGAATTTTTTAATTGTTTTTATCTTAACTTTTGGAAGGAAAATTCATGCATGATCTGATTTAATAACCCAAACACTACTTTACTTTTCAAAAGAAATATGTATTCATATTTTTGAATAGGTAATTCATACTCATGATAGAATATTCAAAGGGTGCTAAAGGATGAACAGTGAAAGTATAAATCCCTCTCCCCCACACACATCCTCCCGGTTCCCTTGCCCAGTGGTACCCACTGTTAGGTTTCCTGTGCCTTTTCTCGTGTATCTAACTGTCCGCCAGGAGTCAGAGCTAGTGGATGCATTTATAAACATGGGCATCCTTTTCCCTCCACACAAATGGTAGACTATTATAACCTTCCTCTATGCTTTGCTTTTTTTCTTTTTTTTTTTTTAATATTTTAGAGAACTTGCCATGTCAGTGTATTTAAAGATGTCTCATTATTTTTAAGGACTACATAACATTATTTGGATGTGCAATAATTTTTTTAACCAGACCTCTAATTCTGGACATTTAGGTTGTGTTCAATCTTTTGCCATTACAATCTATATTGCATATATACTATTTTGTATATGGACAAAGTTATCTGTAGAATAAACTCCTGAAAGTAAAAGTGCTGGCTCAAAGGGGTCTATGCAAATACCACTTTTCATTCATTCAGTCAGTCATACATTTCATTCATTCATTTACTCATCAAGCACTTAGCATGAGTTGTGTGCCAGACAGTGCTGAGAGCAAAGGATCCAAAGAGGTATCTTTTCCACCTGCCCCTTCAAGAACAGGCCAGAAATTTGTAACTAAGCCCAGGCTGAACATTGCAAACCAGTGTTTCTCAAAGTGTGGCCCACAGCCCAGTGCTGCTCCATGAACCATTAGTTAGCTGTCTGTAATGAGATAAGTACAGAAATTGAAAGTTACATTCAGAAAACTTGTATAACAATTCAACAGAGCAATTGAATCTAATAATAAAAAACCGAGGCTTATATATTTTTACCTCATTTTTCTAGTAATTAATTTTTACTCTATTTTTCAAAAATACCTGTCTGTGACGGATTAGAAATTTTTTTTTTTTTAAGATTTATTTATTTTATTACATATCTCCCCTTCCCCCCGCTGCGGCGACGCGCCGAGAGTGGTCACTGCGCAGGCGCGGCTTTCCCCGCTTGTGGGCGGTCTCTGCGTCCGTTCACGGCCGGCTTTCAGTTTGCGGGTGGCTGGCTGCGCTCCATCCGCGGGCAACCTGCCCTGCCCGTGGCAGCTCTTGCCATGTCCGTGGCAGCTTCTTGCCTTGCCCACGGCGGCTCCGGCCCGCCCACGGCGGCTTGCCATTCTCAAGGCGGTCTGCCCGCTAGGAGAGGTCCCCGGGAACCGAACCCAGGGCCTCCCATGTGGTATGCCGGCACCCTATCCACTGGGCTATCGAGCCGGCCCCAGAAATTTTAAGTTTGAGAAGCACTGACATAGATGGGTCCAGCCAGAGGGGCAAGGTATTCTCTTCCAGAGAATTAAGTGACAAGTTGGATACTAAGGTCCCTCCTACCATTCTGTAGGCCAGTGAAGTGTGATTGTGTCCATTTTTCAGGCCACCATACGGTGATATATCTGATCTCTCTCTTTCCACCCTGTAGAGGACATCACCATGCTCATCTGCCCTGGAATCGCCGATCACAGCGAGAAGCA
>PVKH010026314.1:0-13236 GCA_004027955.1 Chaetophractus vellerosus | reverse complement strand
TGGAGTTACATACCAAACACTACAATACAATAATAGTGGCATTTACAATTGCCCTAATGGTTACTTTTACTGCAGGTCTTTATTTCTTTATGCTGCCTGGTGTCCTTTCATTTCAGTCTGACAATTCCCTTCAGCACTGCTTGCAGGGAAGTTCTAGGTGATGTACTTACACCCTTAGCTTTTGTTTATCTGAGAATATCTTAAACTTTCCCTCATTTTTGAAAGAGTCTCACCAGATACAAAATTCTTGGCTGGCATTTGTTTTCCTTTCAGCACTGTATTTCAATCCACTGTCTTCTTGCCTCCATGGTTTCTGATGAGAAACTGGCACTCACTCTTATTGGAACTCCCTTTTGTGTAACATGCTGCTTTTCTCACAGCTTTCAGAACTGTCTCCTCATCCTTAGTATTTGACAGTGTAATCAGTGTATGATGGGGTGTATTTTTTTCATGTTTACCCTGTTTGGTGTTTTCTGAAATTCTTGGATGTGCATAATCATGTCTTGCAGGGCCATTTCCATGTGGCAAACTCTCATTTGCATGACTGGCAAAGTAAGTGTGCTAAGTTTGGGCAGTTTTCTGTCATTATTACTTTAACCATTCCTTCTGCCACTTTCTCTCTTTCTTCTCCTTCTGGGAGTTCCCATAATATGTATATTGTTGTGCTTGATGGGTGTCCCATAGCTATCTATGTAAGCCTATGATCACATTTAATATTTCTGTTTTCTTTGTGACCCTCAGCCTGACTCATTTCAAGTGTCTTGTCTTCAGGTTCACTGATATTTCTGCTAGTTTTTGTAACCCTCCTGGGAATTTTTCATTTCAGTGATTGTGGTCTTCAAATCCACTGGTTGTGTTTGGTTCTTTTTAAAAATTTCTATCTCTTTATTTAGGCTTTCATATGGTTCATTCATTGTTTTCCTGATATCCTGTAGTTCTTTATACATTCCTTCATCTCCATAGGCAATTTAAAATGGTATTTCCACATCCTCATCTTCTTCATTGGTGTTTTCTGGATTGTTATCCTCTTCTTTGCATGGGCCTTCACTTCCTGTTTCTTTGTTTGTCTTGTACTCTTTTACTCTTTAGTTGAACACTGTACATTTTAATATTTTAAAATGTTAACTCTGGGATTTACTCCTTTCAATATCTGTTTCCTGATTTTTTATCCAGCTAGTGAAAACACAGAGATCTTCTTGAGCGTCAGTCCTCCTATCAGGAAGGTCTACCCAAGGTGATGCACTGTGCAGGCATTTCCCTGTCTTCCTGAGCCTGTCTTATCCTGGGCTTTTGCTTGTTAGTGTTTTGGATTTCCTCAGTTTACAGCAGTTTGGTCGTCCCCTATGTTTCCCAGAGAATAAAACTGCTTGTCTTGGATTCCTGAAGCTGGCAGGCCTTTTTCCCAAACTTTCTGCCTCTAAAGTTTACTTATGCACCTTTCGTTGTCTCGTGATGCTTTTGTCTGAAGGGAAAATCCTGGGAGGAGGGTCATGGTGGGAGGTGTACATACCCATTTCAGTCTTTCCAAGCCGAAACAATGCCAGGGACCCATGAAGGGGATGCAGACCAGTTCTAAAGGGCCCAAAGGAGGGGGTCCAAGGGAGTACCAAGAACTTCTCTGATGGCTCCCCAAAGCTGAGCTTTCCTGGCTGCACAGCAAATACAGCCCTTCAGCTAACTTTCCACACAGCCCTGAAGAAGCCCAGCACCTTTAAATCTCCACTGCCTCCACCATTGTCCAGGAAGAGTTGAAACTACAGCTGCTACAGACTTTGTCCAGAACTGGTTGAAACAAAGGCTGTTCTCAAAGCTAGGACCCAGAATTCTGAATTCACTAATCAAATGCCACAATCAGTGATTGGCTCTGCACAACCCTGTTCTTGAGGAAGAGGAATTTTACATCCCTTTCAGTAAGCAGCAGTTAGCCAGGGACTAGATCCAGAGGTGGCCTGCTCCAAGAGTGGGATATGGGTGCCAGTAGCTGCCATGTAGAGAGTGCAATTTATAGTTCTTTACATTAATTTATCAGCCTCTTCCTCCTGCTCTTGCATGGATGCTGTACAGTATTATTCTGGTCTCTGGAGTTTCAGAATAGTTGTTTCAGATAGTTGTTTCAGATAGTCCCTGCTGAATAGTTGTTTCAGCAGTTGTTTCAGATAGTCCCTGCCTGTTTATTTTGTCAAAGGACTGTGTCCTCAATCTCCCTACTCCACCATCTTCTCCAGAAATCTGCCCGTATATTAATCTTTAAACAAGAGTAGATATTTATCATGTATTAGTCCAAGAGGAGTTAGACTGGTACTACAAGCTATTTAGGAATCTGCTGCGTTAGCTTGCTAAAGGCTTGGGAAAGTATTTAGATTCTGACAAAGGAAGAGAACATTTAGTTTGTAGTAATGAATTCAGGAGACTGATGGGGTCAGGCCCAAAAAGTGGAAAAAATGCAAGCCTAGGATATCCGCCTAATAAGTTGCTGTGAAGCTCTACTAACTTTGTTTTGAATTTAAAATCACTTTTCATTCCCACCTCAAGGTCAGTGGACTAAAGCATTATCAGGATGATGCTTTACCACATTCATCTCTTTCAAACTCAGAGGATGACCTGTTTTATATCTCACTTAGAATGCCCAGGGATGTCTGAATTGCCTATTACACCACGAGAAGAAGATGTTCTCACTTAGAAATAATACAGACCCTGCTTTGAGGGCTATTTTCAGGATTTGTTATCTTAGGGAACATGACAACCTAACAAAATTTAGTGACATAAAAAGAAGGAAAGAAAAATCACCCAAACCTTGCAGAATATAAGCATGACAATAAGGGAATTAATTCTCTATAATTTGTTTACTATTGATTAGTCCAGTTACAAGAGCACCTTCAAGACAATATTCAGGTACTGAAATAGGCAAGAATTAAGACCTCTAATTAGAAGCACTGTTGAGTCAGCAGTGAGCACACAGGGGCCAAGGTAAGCTAATAACAGGAACATTTATTAAGGCATAAGTCACAGATTGACCTGTTTCCAACTATACACAGAGCTAAGTTAGGAAGTAGCTAAAATCCTGACAAAGCAAGTCAAAGGACCATTGGACATTCTGAGGCAGAGTTAATTCTTAAAAGAAGCACTTTCCAAAAGAGCAGTGTGCAGCATTCTTTGTAAAAAACCATCTTTAAGATGCTGTCTGACATTAAGTAACTCTCAGCTTATTTATTATCGTTAATAATGAACAATTTTCAATACAAACAAAATTGTAGATAAATTAAAAGTGGGCAATTAATATGGAAGATATTTTATTTTATTGCAAAACTATATAAAAAAGCAACATAAAATGAAATATGAAGGTTTGGGGACTAGGTGACTAAAAGGAAATGCAAAGCAGGAGAAAGGGAAGAAAGGAGATTTGAAATGTGAAAAAATTCAGTGGTACAAATGAACTGCTATTCTGTGATGCCCTCAAGCAAATCTATTTGCTATTTACAATATTATGTTTGTTGGGTCCATCAATGTTTAAAGTGAGTTTACAATAAAAGGGAAAAAATCATTTAAGAAACTATTTATTTCTAAATAGGTATATTTATTTATTAACTTTGTTGCTTTTTTTTTTCACCAAAAATATTGATAGGTGAAAGCTTGTTTATAAAGAAAAGCTTTATTTTATATTGGTTTATTTTAAGTGGAGTCTGGATCATTATGCCAGTTTTACAATATGTCCTTAATTCACATTTAAAAAGAGCTTTAAAGACAATTCTACACAATACAGACAACACAGATTTGTTAATATTTAGGTAATGTGTCATTATTTTTGATTATGCAAAAATAATTTATTCACAGGTCTTAGACCAGATCTAATGATATATACTTATTTAATTAACTTATATCTACTATTATAATGAAGTCATTTTTCATATTATATAGAGCTGAGGGTTATTGAATTTAAGAATTTTAGAGATGAGCTAATACAGACCATTTAATTTATCTCTCAAAAGAAATATAATTTAATTTATAAAGTGAGGACTAAGATGTTTAGTCCAAAGTCACAAAATTAACTAATGGCAAACTGTACTAGACAACAAGTGCTTGGGACTCATGTTTCAGTGCCCTCCTCATCAGTATCATCTGATATATTCCTGACATGAACATTGCACTAAATGTGAGTTTTATAAAATGAATGTGTGTTGTGCATTTCTCAGTAACATAGTTCTGTCTCTCTTTATCACATGTATTTCACACTGAATTCATCTAATTTTCCCCTTCCCAAAATTAAATGTTGAGGAATTTTGTGATTCACATTTTCAAGCCTTATTAAATTTATTTACTACATATTTTCTGCGTTATTTTTAAGCTCTGAAGCATTCCTATGGGGGGAAAAATTCAAATGTCCTCATGTCCATATTTTAAAAAGGTACCAACTACTTTATGATTGTATTTTTTTTTCAAGAACATGGTTCTAAAAGCACATACCATTTTTTTTAATATGGGTGAGAGAAGCCCAGTGTCTTAATATATCCAGTGCACTTTTGATAGAAAAAAAAATGTCTAGAAGGTAAAAATCAAAAGCCATTAAAAATCTAAGAGCATGTACTGGCCTAGAGACAATTTCTGTGAATACATTCTCATCTATTCCTACAACTGGTCAATTAGCTGAGTGTGAGGAATGTGCATTTTATTTTTATGTTACCTGTGACTCAAAACACAGTGCAAGGCAACAGGTAAATCCATTTATTCATTTATATACAGATGGCATTAGCTGAATTAAACTTCAATTGCCAAAGGGAAAATGGTAAGAGAAGATAAGAACAAAGGAGGAAATGAAAAGCGGTATTATTGCGTTTTTTTAATCCAGATGGTTAAACAGGGTGCCATTTTCTTAGCTTAATTCTCCTTGTACCTACTTAGGTGCCACCAAGGAGAAAAAAAAATTTTACGGTGTGTAGAATAAAATGAAATTAGAATGTGATAATTGCTGTCAATATAACAAATGACTGATTTGTTTTCATGAGATTCCTAACATGTTTCAGAGCTAGTACTGGTTTTTTCAGCTATATATAACTTGGAGAAAAGACCACATGAAACCGGATTCTAGTGATGGGGAGCCACATTCTGTAATTGCTCTGGGGACCTGAATAGTACTAAGTGCGAAGTCCTTAGAAGTGTAAATGTTTTTAATTTAAAGAGGTCCTTTTTACCTATTTTTTCTTTTGTTGTTTGTGCTTCCATATACAAATTAATTATAATTTGGTTTGATTTTAATTATCTATTAAGCCTTTAAACCAAATGAAAAGCTGGTTATAGAAGTGGAGAAAGAATGCAGTAGGGTGAATGAATCCTTGAGAGGTGAAGCAGTCCACAAGGACTTGGCCTGTACTGCGAAGAGCCATGAGGAAATTGTCTTATGCTTTAAGGAATTCTCTAAAAGTCTGCACTACACATGTACTACTTTTTCCAGTTATCATCCTTTTATCCTTTTCTATTTTTCCAAATTATTTGATGTTATTTTTTTATCCTGGACAGTCTAGTAACTTATAGATATCTGAAGAAACTAATGGATAATTACATTTTCTTAGAAAGAGCTCTGAACAAGAACTCACTGGAACTTAATTCATCAAATAACAATGTCCTATTCTCAGCATTTGTTGAAGTAAAACAATAAAATCTCCTCCCTCCAACAATTTTAGGAATTGACCTTGCTGATTTGACCCTTCTAAAACCTGCAATTATACTACACACTGTAAATGTACAGTTTTGCTTTCAGATGAAAACACTATCAACATTAAATTATCGGGAAAACAATGAGATTTTTGAAAAGAGTCAAAACTTTAAGAAAAAACTGTGTGATTCTTTTGAACTTTTTAAAAGATGATCTTGTACATCTTACATAATAGTAGTAGTAAATTTATAAAGGTAGATAAAAAGAAGCCAACAAGCAACAAATGGAACAAACAATAGCTGAAGAAGGAGGAGGAGAAAGGAGGAATAGAAGAATCACACTCAAGAATTTAAATAATCTGTCTCTAGCAACTAAGTCCGCAAAACCATTGAGCTTAGGGTTCTTTGATGGTCCTAAGGGCTTTCACTTAGACTTGACCTAGCAATTTGCCAGTTGTTTTGGATGAATGACTATGCCAGCAGAAACAAGGTGAAAGCAAATATCATTTTGAAAGGGACTCAATTCCACCAGGTCCTGCATTTGTATCAAAAAACTCATGAACCTGTGAATTCCTTATGGGAAAAATACTCTCTCTTTAGTATTGAAAAATAAAGGGAAAAAAAGAGGGCTTAAACAAAACATTATTCTGGTCTTTTATATATATATCTTCCATATTTCTCTTTGCTCCTTAAAACTTTTCTCTGTTCTTTATTCCTTATGCCCAATGATCATTTCAATATGGCTATCAAGTTTCCTAAGACAGGAATGGCTACGCAAAAATTATGGACGGACCCACTCTGGGTATTCCTTCCAAACTTCTGTTAGATGGAATGTGAAAGATGTCTCTCATCAGGAAGGGCTGGGGAGGGGAGGAAGAAGACAGCCACACAACAGAAGCATAGCAGCTGAGAAAAAAGAGATCTCAGTACACTGGAGAGACACGTCCACCCTGCCCTCTCATATGACTACCACTTTGAAAGAGTGTTTGAGTTTTCTCCTAATTTTTGTTTAAACATACATACACATTTGTCAAAATATAACCCCTTCTAAATGGCATGAGTCATCCTCCAATTGGAAGTAAAGCAGTTTTACTTTATCTCTAATTCAAAATGAGAATATCAGAATCATAGTTGCATACCGTGCTGCCCTAATAAAGTTCAGAGGAAAAGAAGAAGCTTCTGAGGCTAACACTGGATTGGACTAAAAGCAGTGTTGCATCTCCAGTGACCATAAAGTAGGCAATAGAGGTTTTTGCAGTAGATAGGAAGAAATTGATGCTAAAGAGTTAGCAATTATAATTTATAAAGAGAAGTTCTTACAAGTTTTTAGCAAGCCAACCACACAGAGAAGGATTTATATTTTGGGCATGATTCTTCTAGGTTAATCTATTCAAATCTCAGATTTTGGAGGCACTCACTTATATATTTAAGTTCACTTTTATATAATTTTGCCTCATAAATTTTAAGTTAAAATACTTATTATTTTGTTATTAAATAATTATTATTTTCTAAATTGTCATCACTATATTTTCTTCAATCATTACTTCATCAAATTTTACAGTATTTTTGGTTGCTCAATTTCCCAAGTTTACTTGGGAAATTTTATTTCATACTTCTTTGCAGTTGTGTTTAAATTATTTGCTACAAATTATATTTCATCTTTGATTTAGC
Source organism: Chaetophractus vellerosus (assembly GCA_004027955.1). Classification (NCBI taxonomy): domain Eukaryota; kingdom Metazoa; phylum Chordata; class Mammalia; order Cingulata; family Chlamyphoridae; genus Chaetophractus; species Chaetophractus vellerosus. The sequence goes on along the minus strand of PVKH010026314.1, from coordinate 5,919 downwards.
AATAATTACTTGATTCTCTTCAGATAACATCAATCCAATTATTTTCTTACTTATGAATTAAATATCACTATCTATTCTCAATTATTGTTTGAAAATAATTCTTTGACATGTGAAAACATAATAAATGAGAGTCTCGACTTCTACATTTCATCTTTATTCATTAGTATTTTTCTATCCATAAATAAAATTCAAGTTTCTGTAGATGTCTAGATCCTACTGAGTGATTAGTAAAGCCATTGTAATATTGTCTTGTTTCCCCAATTCCCACAGGTGTTAAGCTATGTCTTAATCTATCAGTTTAATTTCTCATATTTTGTGTCAGAAAAGTATAGTGATTATATCCTCCCAATATTTTTCTTTCTATCACTTCTAGAATGGAGCCAACCCTATTAGCTTCAGCGATAGTTGCAGGGAGGAAAACAGAAGCTGCTAAATTCAGTAGCTCTCCTTCAGCCAATAAGCAAGGCAATATTTAGTGTTCTGGAGGAAAAACTTAGAGAAAGAATGAAAATTTAAGACAAAGGGAGAATAAAGGAGGAAATCTCAAGAACTGGGAAATTGAGGGAATATCCAATAGTAGAGGAAACTTGGATAATGCTCCCATTAAAGATCATATGAGCTAAAAGTGACTTATTAAGCGTAAATATTTCTCAAATATTGAAAGACTTTCAACTAATTTCCTTTCTTTATAAGGACTCTATTCATATTGTATTAAGGTCCTCCCTAATCCAATTTGCCCTCATTTTAGCTAATAACATCTTCAAATATCTTATTTACAAATGATTTCACTTTCACAGACCCAGAGTTAGGACTTGAACATGCCTTTTAGAGGGATACATTTCAACCCATAACATTAGATGGTTTCCAATTTTATTTCTGTGGGATAACAAAATTTCACTGGAAGCCACCAGCTTTGTGTTGGACTTTTCATTCTGCATCTTGATCCACATATTTATTAAACATTTTCAAAAACAAGGGGTAGGGACATATCTCAAAGTTATCTTTTATTCATTTTCTCTGTCCCTTCCTTCTTCATTTTCCACATCCTTTTGCCATAATTACTTTTAGTAGCCATTAAATTCGTATGCCAGTGGTACAATATTCTCATGTCACATTGCCAATACTTTAAGCTGTGCATTTACATGATAAATTCCATCTATTGACCCTTTATATTTATTTCATCACCTCTTCTGTAAAACTGTGAGATCCTCAAGGTCAGGAATTAGGCAGCATTTATTTTTCATTCACATCTACAGAGACTGTATTCCCATATTCCATAAAAATATGATTTATCACTTAATATACTAATTCAATAAAGCTGTCTTCTTAAAGAATCTGTTGATTAGGTACCAAACTTCATCATCACAGGTCTTTGGACTATAGATCCAATGGAATCTGTGACAAACAGATTTTCTGCTGGAAATTTGAAATTGGGGCATGCAAAGGGACTTGTAACACTCAACCACAAGAGCTACACGTGTTAGACCCTCTTATGCACATTTTCTTAAACTTATATAAAATGTTATGCAGACCCAATATCAGGTCTCCCCTTCCAATGAAAATTTTGCCTCCCTAGTATTGAAATCATGACTTTAGAATTGAAACTGCTGTTTTTGCATATGTTTGTGTGAAAGGCAATCCAAGAAAGAAGTAGAATGGAGCAGATGCTCAGAGTGAAGCCAACAAGATACCATGTACAGAGAGAAAGAGAGAGAGAGAGAGAAAGAGTGAATCTGCCTTGATTCCAGATGACTTTCCAGGCCTGGTCTTTTGTGAAGTCCAGCAATACTCACTCACTTGGTTTTAGTGAAAATAGCTTACATCATGACAATAGATTGTGCAAACCTAAGTATTGAGAATGAACTTTTGTTTCTTGAAGCCAAATATTATAAAACTACATTTGGTTTACTAATTTTTATTTTTATAATCAAGATCTAGAAAACTGAACCCAAAACCACTATCTTGACTTTTTTTTAATCAATTCCTAACAGTTTAATTCCATGTATGTATATTCAATGTGGTCTATTATACTGTAAAATGCTTTATCCATGCTCTCTCCTTGGAGTTGAATTAAAGTTTTATTATGTGAATTTTTGTTGTTCTAAATATTATATGATCATTCATGAAATGCACTGGCTTCCCTCTCAAGCCTTACATCTCTCCAAAACTGTATGCTTCTGTCCAACTTGGATCACGAGTTTCCCTCAAAGTACCATTGTCCTTGTGTCTTCCAACTTTGGTTCATGTTCTTAACACACTTGGAAAGCCTTTCTCAAGTCCCCAGCATTCACATGTTGAATCTACTTCCCAGCTTTCCCATGATCAGTTCCATTTTCCTCCTTTTCCAAATTGAGTTCCTACTCACTTTTCAAGCCTATCCTCGTATCTAAAGAAGACTTCATTAAAGTCACAGGGATGATTTAATGATTCTTCTTATTTGTTTTAAGTAGCCTTCTGCATTGTATGATAGCTTGTGCTTAACATAGCACTTTATTGTGTTGGTTTATTACCTATATCTCCCACTAGAGTACAAACTTTTAGCTTGATCAGGTTTTTCTTCCAGGTATGTAACACACAGCATTAAACACAATAAACTTTGTGAATTAGCTCACTGATGTCTTCTCTTTTCTTGTAATATTATTCTGACTTACAAAGTTAGTCCCAGATTCATCTATGGTCTATTCAGCTATGATCTATGGTCTTAATGTTCAAGTTTGCTTTCAGTATCGCTGATACTGATACTTTAACTGCAAATAGTTGCATGCAACCATAATCATCCATCTTTCATTCACATGTAAAGTCAAAAGAGACAAACATTGTCACTTTATAGTAGAAAATCAGAAAATAAACAAATTATTTTATTTATCCTATGTCACAGCAGATCAATATCTAAGCCCAGTCTTTAGTGCACATCTTTTAGATTGTGGTCTTTCTTAGTCAAGCTATAACATTTATTTGCTTAAATTTCTATTTTAATCTGTCTAATTAAATGGTTTCATAAATAAAATACTTCTATAATTTAATATATCTTAATTTAATTTTAATATAATTTCACTTATATTCTGATTTAGTTAGTCATTACCACTAACAATCATTATTAAAACCAATATTAGATGATGGATTTTTGCTTTTTACTTCCATGTATAAACAGTCCTTTCACTTTGTGGTTTATTATACTTACTCTTCTTAAGTTTCTCTTTTGGTAATTGCAGTCTAATATTTAACTCATTCTTTCTTCATGTCTGAATTTATACTTAAGTTACAGCAAATGGAAGAAGTAATTCATGTATTCCCAAATTAAAGTGTATTAATTACTACATTTTTTTCTGAATACTAACATACAAAAATATTAATGCACACATCAATTGTATGACACATCAGTTGTATGACTCATGAATTTCAGTATAGTTAAAATATGAAGAACAAACAGAGTCATGTAAATGTGACTATATCATCAGGGAATTAGAAAATTGATGGAAAAATCCCTTTAATGATAAATTTTCAATGTACAACAGCTCCATAGACAAAACACACACACACACACCTATATACAAGAGAAAACTGATGGCAATAGTTCTTGATTCTATAGTTTCTTTGGATTAAAAAAAGCAGGCAATTTACAAATAGCCTTACAGAATGAACTACTTAGCTTACAGCAGAAGTTTCCTATCTGTCTTTCATAGTCTACCCTATTATTTATACTGGCCATATCAACAGTCATAAAGAGCCTGTTATTTCTTTGAAAATAAATATATTAGCAAACACTGTGTTTCATTTTTAGCTCCCAAAATTAGACAAATCATGGTGCTAATCATGTAAATTTGGGTATATTATTTAACCTTACATAGTGTATTAGTTATCTATTGCTGCTTTACAAATTTTCCCAAACTTAATTGCTTAACCAGCAATTGTATTACCTCACAGGTGAGTTATCAAAATTAAACTTCCTAACTAGATGCTGTTTTTAAACCTGTACATTTTAAAGAGTTATTTGCATCTTTTCCCTTCCTCATCTCTCAATACTCCATCTCAATTCAATAGCAGCTACTTTGAGGGTGGATCAGACAAAGGGTTTACATGAGATAGCAACAACGTTAAGTCCATTTTTACTAGTAGACTCACAGCCTTAATTAGAAGGGCATCAGCTTTACATCCTGCTAAATCTGCAGCTTCACGGCAGTACTTTTAATTGCTTCAGTGTTAGATACAAAATTAGTTGAAGAACTAAAGTGCTCACTTGATGCCTACTAAGTCAACTCCAGTTGCAAACCACTGGCAGAAAGCTTCAGACTTAGCAAAAACTGTTTCCTCCATCGTTGTTTACAGATGGGATACCTCATTACAAAAATGATCTTTGATCACTTCATTGATAAAACGGTAAGAAGAAACAATCACAACACTGATTTCATACGTTTTTCTTTAACTTCTCTTTCCCATGCTTGGCACGGAGTCTGCCACTGTTTTGCTTGCAAGGTTCATGTCTCTTGACACAAGTAAGGAGGTTGGGAGATAAATTTAATTCTGGCTAGTAAAGAAATGAGTTAAAAAAAACAAACAGTGGTTCAATTACTAATGAAGAAAGTAAAATATACAGTGACACTTATAAGAGAAGATTTTTCAACTAAATTCAACTTGGAAATTAATTTTTTGTTTTTATTTTTTTGAAGTATAACTTTTTTCTTTATTTTTGAAGGAGATTTAGATTACATAAATGTTACATCTAAAATATGGGGATTCCCATATACCCCAAATCCTCCCACTCCTATATTTTCCCCCATTAACAACATCTTTCATTAGTGCTATACATTTGTTACAATTGATAAACACATATTGAAGCATTTCTACTAAGCATGGTTTATAGGTTACAATATGTTTTACATTTGCACCACACAATTTTATGGATTTTGACAAAATGGATAATGGCTTATATCTGTCATTACAATATCATGCAGAACGATTCCAATGTCCCCCAAATACCCCATGTTACACAAATTCTTCCCTCTCCCTCCCCTCAGAACTTCTGGTGACCACTGTCTTTATATCAATGTTACAAGTTCTTCCATTACTAGAAAAATATAAGTCTACTTTAGTCCATAGTTGCATTGCCCCCTTATGTTTGCTCCTCTAGATTGAGAATTTGAAGATGGTCATGCCCACTCTGCTTATGATTGAAAGGGGCCTTAGATCCCATGGAGCAAATGGATGGAATTGTCTTGTTTGCAGTTGGGTACTCTGTTTTTTTGGGATGGGTGTTGTCCATCATCATCCTTTTGTAGTTGCCCTTGGTGAGTCCAATGAACTGGAGAGTAGATGTTGGCTGCAACTCTGTTGAGGTTCAGGGCTTAACCGGCTAGATTTAAGTCTCTGGGACATATATTTAATGGGTATAGGGCTATTTATAGGTTCAAATAAATTGGGCAGAAGAACCACATGTAGGAAAATTATAAATTAATCTAAATCTGATACATTGGGGAGATGAGTTATACAAGGAAAGACGCACTGATGGGGTGCAGATTTCCTGGGGTTGTCTGCCCTCCCTATATTGTCTAGATGTCTCTAGAGTCCTCAGGAGCACCTCTACTTGAGGAACTGTTTATTGTGGCAGTCAGTGAAATCCTCCTGAGATGTGCATAAGCATAACCTGTGAAATGACCTCCTGGCTTACTTTGAAATCTCTTAGCCATACAAAGTCATTTTCATTTAGTATTTCCTCCTTTTGTCTAGGTCTTTTTCAAATGCATCATTGCTTGGCACTTGGTATTACTCGCTCGGAACAAGGAGGGTCATCCCTGTGAGTCATGTCGCTTGATCGGGGGAGGGTAGTGAATTTATATGCTGAGTTTGCCTTAGAGAGAGGTCACAATTGAGCAACAAGGAGGCTTTAGGAGGTAACTCTTAGGCAATATATAATACTAGGCT
>PVKH010026313.1:0-13209 GCA_004027955.1 Chaetophractus vellerosus | reverse complement strand
GAACTCTAGTATACTTAATAATAGGCCAGGTAGATTCAGAATGTACTGAAACCATATATTGGGAAAAGAGTAATAGATTAGAAGCAACTACTATTGTTTAAATGAAATGCAGGACAATAATTTATTAGAGTCATTCTAAGTAATATTAACACTATAGGTGTATTAATATTCTGACTCAAAACTCTACTGCCAAATTCTCCTGCTTGTTGTATGTTCTATAGCAGTGGAAAAAACTAGTAGCTATGACCCAAATTTGGTCTAAGGTGGTTTTGTTTAAAATTTCTAAACTGGTTGGCAGTATTTAGAAATCAAGAATTTCACATTAACGTCTGGATTTATGGCTTCTCTTTAGAAGTTAGAATACCTTCAAATGCTTGGTCAGCCTACTTGGCTGGCAACAATTGTCTTGAGTACAGAGGCTTCTGATCCCTTTAGATCTAGCACTCTTTAGTTTTTCACACTCATATTCAGTCCACCTCATTCATTTAACTGCTTGACCCCTGTGGGCATCTGAGTTTTTAACACCTGATCTATGGCAGCTGGAGATCTGAGTGACACATCAATTTGAGGGGAGGGACAGGAAGCCATTTTATCCCTGATAGCCCATCCTAAAATGGGAGACTCAGTCAGAAGGGTCATGTTATCCCCAATTATTCGATCAATGAGTTGTGGTCTTGGGACTTGAGCAGAACTCCAGAGGCTGTAGAGAACAATGTCACATCTCACATCAACACCACCCACACTGACCATCATTGATGCAGAGATATCTCTTTCAGAGACAGCTGCAGAGACCACCAACATAGATTTGATTGTTGTTTCAAGCACGCATTGTTCACTCCTGCTGTGTGAGTCTATCGTTACAGGAGACAATTGATGGGAAGCTTCTCTCACATACCCCTTAAGTCTACAGGATTCATGTGGAAACAGTACTTGCAGATATGACTATGGCTAAGGGAAGTGCATATTACTGTACCTTCATAGATGGAATGATGCTAGCCCCAACTCACACACTCTCAGAAACACGGGTCTGTCATCTGGGACAGTTTTCCCTGCTCTCCCTGGTCTCCCATGATGACCACTGCCTCTAGGATAATATCCAGCCCAGATATGACTCCACATATGAAAGGTGTACCGTCCTCCTCACCTTAGGCCAGTTTGCTCAAAAGTCCATGACAGGAACAACTGTTATTTGCACAGAGTCTTCCTCAATCCTTGATGTTGAAGACCCAAGAACCAACATATTTCAACCCACATCATAAGCACAAGCATATTCTCAGATAGTTTTAAGCCCAGAGAAAAACCAGATAGTAGTCCAACTATCATTGCTTTCACTACTCAGCATAAATTTCTAAAAGGTGTTGGAGGAGAGGAAGGTATTCCAGTGCCTCTAACTCATTCATGTGCTCCCCAAACACAAGATAGCATAGGGTGGGCACACCCTATTTGCTTCCCCTGAGACAATAGATACCCCAAGCAGTACACAAACAGAATGTATCATCACATCCTCACATGGGATGTGATTAGACAGAGGTCCTCACCATTGCCTCAAAGATATGAGAAACATCTCCCATCTGTTGCCTCCCTCTCAAAGAAGCCCACCAACCTGTGACCATGACAAGGACAGACATGACTCTGAGACTTCAAAGACCATTTGGAGGGTAACTCCAGCCATCATCCCAGACCTCACTGACACTGCTAATAGGAGTCCAAGGAAATTCTGGGTTCATCCAATCCAAATGGGATATTGAGGACCACTGACATCATCTGCCAAGCCCATCAGATTGACATTCATAATCATACTTCTCACACTAGTATAGAAGTTCTTCATGTCCCCAAAGCCACAGAATGCACTAACACAGTCTCTGTTGCTTTTCCACTCCAACCCAAATTACCAACAGTCCTGAAATAGTAAGGCTTCTCTAGAAGCAACAGCTATGCCAGCTATTGTCACCTCCCTACAGGGCACTTTGTGACAGCTACTTCAACAAAGTTGGCTGTTCCTACATCTCCCAAGATTGCTGAAGACACAACCCTCACAATGGGTAAAATAAGCCCCAGTCCTTCTTGGGCCAAAAATCCTACTCTTTCTACCCCACTGGAGGATGGGGGGACATTTCTTCAGCCAAGGGGATATGTTCAAGCTGCTCCTGAGATGCCAATAATAAGTCTGACCACCAGGATCTAGGTACCAGAATTTAATCTCTCATCTCTCTGTCCACATCTTTGTCTGAAGTCCCAAAAAACAAAGAGAAGAAATATTGCTTCACTGACCACAGTCCTTCCTATGTCTCCAAACTTCTTGACCACTTATTCTGAACAAAAGAGGAAGTTGACACTTGCTGGTATGTCATGAGGTTCCCATTGCTCCAATGGTGAACTGAAAGCCAGTAAGACTTTTCAAAGATTTCTTTACTCTTAAAAACACAATGGTTGGTGTCATGGTTTCAAAGAAGAGTGGTTCTACAGAGCCCATTCCTGAAATACTAATCTTTGCTAGCCCAGAGAAAAATTCCATTCCACTTCTTCATCTGAGTCTATAACTACAGCTCATTCAGTCATAACAGCTGAGTTGGGCTTGTGTTGGACTGACCCTTTCAGTACAGGAACTATAGCTCTAACACTAGTGCACATATAGCAGAATATCTGCTTTAATTGGAAGCTCAATTTTAATGGATCCTACAAGTAAGCTAGTGATTTTCTAGTAAGACTCACAGTTCTGATATCAGCAGTATATTCATCAAATCCCATGGTTTGAGGAGAACCAAACCTCTCCTCTGGGAACAAGGAAAGAAATATAAATCCTTTATTTGCTGAATTTAGTTGAGCATGGTTGAGACACTGGCTTCCTCCAGATGACAATGACAAGTCATCACAACCACCACTCAGCAGTTACTACTGATGACTAGATCTTCTGCATTTGACCTATCCGTGCCATCTGAGGCTACATCTTTGCCCACCGCTGCCACAGCAGGGGCGCCCACAGATTCTACCTCAACTACTTCCTCCTGTAAGGTCACAAGTGAAAAGGTTTGGCCAATGTTCATTTTCACCTATGCCATATGGGGGTCTCCAGACATCAGTCCGGGTACAAAGGATAGCAAAGTTTTTTTCTCCAATCACCACTTCTTCCTCATATAGTTAATTATTGTTGTCACCAACTTGAGGACAGAGCTAGCCATGTCCATGAACCTCACTGTGTCCACTATGGCTCCCAGCACCATTTCTGATGCCCTTCCTTCCACACCACCATCTTTAGGGATGTTTTCCAACACAGTCAGGACTTTTACCACCAGAAAGGAAATCCCTGTGTCTGAATCAGTGATAATGTTTCACCAGAACGTGGGATGATCTCAGCAGTAGAGGACAAACTGGCTGTGATTTGACCCCTCCTCTATCATGAGATGCTATTTTCCTCAGCTCCAGTGCAGAGGTCCATTACAAATTTCATTTCCTCTTGGACAAGCACATTCTGTATGGATGACACCAGCACTTTGGTATCTATGAACTTCACATTTAATGTGTCCTCACCATCTACTAGCTCCTCAAGTTCAGCTGAGCCTGGAAGCCTGTCCCCTTCATTCTACAAACTCTAACCCTGTTTTCAGATTTCATAACTGCTGTATCCCAGAATAACATAGACCCCAGCATGGTTATTTCCTCTAGAAGCTGCTCTCAGGCATCATTTACCTCCATAGGATAAAAAAAAATGGTAAGAAAGGAATCCCATCCTTGAGAGTCATCATTTCTGAATCTTTCATCCCCAGCTCTTCTCTTGCCAAAGCAAGAGTGACAAGGAACAGCACCCAATGGAAAAGAGACAAGTACTACCATAGATCCTTCCTACTCTATACTGATATAAAATAAGAGACTATTTGTTTTGTTTCTATCTTTCTTGTATTTAGAATTCCAGGTTTCATAGGGGAGATCTGAAAGGATAGGCAAAATATCTCCAAACAGGTTTTTTTTCTTAAGGCTTTCTTTTTTTCCTCATTTGTTCCTTAACTTCATATGTTTTATTTTTGGTGTTTCCTGTGATCTCCCTGAACAGCTTCAGTCTGATCCAATATCCCTGAAACAATAATTTTTATTTCTTGGTGGCCAAGGATCAACAATGTCCCTCCCAATTTATAAGCCTTCAGAAAGAGATGGGCAGGGAGCAAGCCTCATTCTCAAGTCCTTCCCTAGTTCATTGGTTCTTCTCGAGGCTGATGAGTACTTGTGGATTCTGTTGATGCTGGGACTATAGAGATTAAAGGCACAATTCCTGCTCTTTAATAATTGATTAAATTATTCTTGTGCAATACCAGAGTTCAAATCACCCAAAACATGTTCCCTATTGTCTCTGTTGTCAAAGTGTTCACCCACTAGTTTTACCCATGCGCTTTCCTTCAAATCGATTAATAGTCATCACATCCATCTCTTTCTTTTACAGGCAATGATGAGACTATAGTTTCTACCACTAACTTTCCTTCCTATGAAAGTTCAACGTGGCTAAAAAGTAACTCTGCAACACCCATGACAGTGGTTGATTATACAGGTATGATGCTGCTTCATCTCCTTGCCATCTAACCTGGTCTTTCCAGGAATCTTATTTTCTGTTCTCTGATGAATTATCCTTTTGCTAGAAGTGTCTGGGAAGTTTGTTTCTCCTAAATATGTTGCAGTTCACTCCGCACTGTTTTTTTTTCAATATGGGACTTAAGTGTTTTCAAGAATGCAAGAGACCACTCTGTGTGGTGATTTTCAGTGGTAATATAGTTTTTACTAAGAAAGGTCTGAAATTAACATGACAAAAATTTATCAAGGGTGGTTGGTTGATGGATACAGGCCATTATACATCATGTAAAAACCTATAAAAGTGTACAATGCAAAGTGTAAACCATAATGTGAACAATTGACCAAAGTTAACAGCAATGCTTCAATTTTTGTATGTCAATTGCAATAAATGTATCATACTCATGTAATGTGTTATTATTAAGGGAAAATGTGAGAGGAGGAAAGGGTGGGGTATATGGAATCCCCTATATTTTCAATTTGTCATTTCTGTAACCCACAGCTTCGCTGAAGATAAAGTGAAAAAAAAAAAGACACTGGGGGATCATACAGAATAAGTTCAGTAAACATAAAAGATAACAGATCTTATGGTGATGAAAGTCACAATGCAAAAAAAAAATTTTTTGGCTTTGTTTTTGGGGAGGTTTTGGATTACAAAAAAGTTACAATTATGACAGGGGAGGACCACTGGTGCAGGGTATTAGTGGTGAGGGGAAGTGTGAGGGAGGATGCACCTGGGGCATGCCTCTATGGAATATGACTGTGTTCAAGTGGTCATGAAGTATTATCTCAGTGAGTGGAGACCCATACAATAACCAACTAAATATTAAATTCCCATCCTGGGGAGTCCTGCTACATTCTCTAATAGAGTGGCAAGAATCTCTAGAGTATATAGGCAGTGCCTAGCAAAGGAGAACAGACCAATACACCAGACCCTTGGTATTAATGCTTGTACTTATGAACCTTATTCTTGTAAAATTGAAACTTAGCCTAGTCATATATATTGCTTAAGAGTTACCTACTCCCAATAAAGAAGAAAAAAACCACAAAAAAAGAGTTACCTCCTGAAAACCTCCTTGTTACTCACATGAGGCCTCTCTCTAAGCCAAACTCAGCATATAAGCTTATACTTTACCCCCAGTGTGGGACATGACTCCTGGGGATGGACTTTTCTGGCACCGAGGGGTTATTACCAAGCGCCAGCTAGCAATGAATTTGGAAAAAGACCTTGAGCAAAAGGGGGAAACATTAAATACAAATGAGTTTTTATGGCTAAGAGATTTCAATCTGAGTCGGGAGGTCATTCCAGAGGTTACACTTGTACACGTCTCAGCAGAATCTCATGGACTGCCACAGTAAATGAAGCCTCAAATAGGGGTGCTCCTAAGGGCTCTAGAGATATCTAGACACTATAGGCAGGGCAGACAGCCCCAGGAAATTGGCACCCCATTGGTGGGCCTTATCTTGGAATATGTGATAACCTATCTCCTCAATGTATCAGAGTTAGATTCATTTATAATTTTCCTACACATGGTTCTTTTGCCCGTTTTTATTTGAACCTATAATTAGCACTATACTTGTTAAGTATATGTCCCAGAGACTTAAATCTTCGGTTTGTTCATATGCTGGTTGAGTCCTGAATCTCAGCAGTGTTGCTGCCAACACCTACTATCCAGTTCATCAGATTCACAACCCCTGTACCCCCAAAACAGAGAGTATCTACAACTGCAAGCAAGAGAGTTCTATCCATCTGCCCCCATGGAATCTTTCAATCAGAAGCAAAATGGACATCACCATCCTCAAATCCTCAAGACTGAGGAATGAACATTGGACATTCCTCATTCTTGAGGGATGAATGCAACTATGGATATTATAGGAGGAAATGCAACTATAGACATTATAGACTTATTATTATTTTTATTATAGACTTATTATTATTCTAGTAATGGAAGAACTTGTAACATTAATATAAGGATATTGGTCCCCAGAGGTTCTGAGGGTAGGGAGAGAGAAGAATGAGTGTAACACAGGGCATCTTTGGAACACTGGAATTGTTCTGCATGATATTGCGATGATGGTTATAGGAATATCCAAGACAAAATACATTTTGTCAAAACCTATAAAATTGTGTGGTGCAAAGCATAGTGTAAACCATAATGTAAACTTTAGACAATGGTTAGTAGCAATGCTTCAATATTTATTCATCAATTGTAACAAATGTACCACACTTATGAAAGATGTTAATGGAGGAAAATGTGAAAGGGGGAGGAGGTGAGCTACATAGGAATCCCCTATATTTTCAAAGCAATTGTTATTAATCTAAAAGTTCTTTAAAAATAAATTTAAAAAGGGTGGTTGGTCATCCCTGGGGTGGTCCTTAAATGGAAAAGAGCCACCACCCTAGAGGATGGGATGTCATGAGAAATGGTCACTGACAGATCAACTACCAGAGGCTTCAGGGAGCTCACCAATATCCAAGGGAGCAGAAGAAAAAGAGAGTGCTATCACAGTGCATGATACTGGATCTGATTCCTTTAAATCTACCATCCCCCTGGGTCTATAGCTACATGGAGCATAAACAACAAACATCTAAACAAGAGCTCCAACTGAATCATCTACAGACATGACTGTGGGTGTAGGAAATACCCCAGATTCTACTTCCCCAGTTAACATTTCCTCTGGCTCAAATGTTCTAGAAAGGACCAGACATTCATTTTGGACATATCTTTCTGCACTCTCTGAGTTAATACCTAAACCTAGTAAAGCTTCTGGAGAGAGAGCCAGCACAACTTTAATGATTTCTTGTCTCCTTGGATAAGCTCCATTGATGAGACCAGGTCCATATATGGGACCCACATTAGGATAGAAGCAGAAACCATTAAAGATATTTTACCAGCTGTGGCCTTCATGAGACCTCAGATTCTGGCAAGGAAATGAAAGCCACCTCTCTTAGATTTACTACCTTCTTTGTGAGCAGCACCATAGAAGCAGTCAGAAATCTGGATAGCACCTGGCCTACCAAGGCTACCATAGGATACCCAGTGATCACACCCATTGGTGACTCCATAGCTACCTCTTTCTCAATGCTACTTACTCAGACAAGCCCAATCACAGCTGTCTACACCACTTGCTGGGAAATCACCTCCTTCTGCAAAAGAGACAGTCATACCAGGCAACAACCTCTTTGTCAGTCCCTGCTTCCAAGCTCCAGTCTGGCCCTGCAACTATAACTACAACTAAGACATTGGCAATTCAGCCATCTGAAGATTCAATACTCAACACAGATAGACATAAAACCAGCACCTTTGGGCCTAAGATCATCAGTGCACCAGTTACTGCTGAACACAAGAGAGCTTCTGGTTTTTGGGAAATCACAAAAACAACTTTGGCACACACAAACATAGAGACGAGGTAACACTAACTTTACATATTCCCACAGATTACTTTGAGCATAAAAGTGCAGAAGTACTGTCTACTTCACAACCTGGCTAAACCACCATGAACCTCACAAGTGCCAGGAATAAAATCCAGCTCCTGTACACTGGTCATCTCTCTGTCAATGGAGCCCAAGTTTCAGAATTCTATCACAGAAGTGGTAAACCATGAAGCTGCTCCTACAACTTGGATTCCATCTGAGTGTTTAGTTCCTACTGGAGGGACCAGCATGGGTGTCTATAAGGCTTCCACTCCAGGTGTCAACAACAAAAGCTGGTGGGGAACAAGCTCTATTCCAACAATCATGCCTATTTTAGAGGAGAGTTCCAGTACCAGTGACAGTGCCCAGGCACCAGAGACCAGCACAACTGCCTCGTGGACTGTCACAGGCACAGTTGCCCACTTACACGCTACTGGTTCACCCTAGTTCTACCTTAAGGGCACATTATTCCTTAGCAACAATCACTTCAATAGTCTCTACCCACCCTCCTGCAACTTTCACTGGAACCAGCCTGGTTACACCCCTCTCCCCTAATTCAGCTGACATCACTGAAGTCAGCACAAGTATGAGACTTTCGAGTCCAGTGAACACAGCCACATCCTTTCCCTTTGCAATTTTTCCTGGTGAACAAGAGCTGAGAACATCATTCCCCAAGATTTCAGGAAAAAAACTGGACTCCTAAAAGCCCTTAATCAACATTATTATATGTTTCTGTTACTTCTTCTGAGATGCCAAGCACACAGAGTGACATATATTACTCCTTTCCCATTTCTCCAACTCATTCTGTGTTCACCTTGTATTTGGAAACTAACAGATTTTCATCATCAGCAACTCTAACCAGTTCATCTACTCAGAGAAACACAAGTTACCAAGAATTCATGTTGGGATCTGAGACTAGCACATTCATCGCAATACTATGCTCTTCTTCAGGGGCCAGGACAAATGATCTTAAGAGTCCTTGAATGGTCAACAGCACAGAAGTAACTGTCACAGGAGCACCAGTCTTTAACAGCAAAGTAGAATTTTGCCTCATCTCTCACCATGGCATTTACCATGTCAGGGCACAAGTCCACAGATACAGTGACCCTTCTTGAAGCAGCTCTGACTCAGAGTACAAGTGCTGAGGGAGAGGGCCTAAGGACAACTATGTTAGAGATAACAGCTTCACACATTGACAGAAGTAAGGAACAAACAACCTCAATGATATCACTGACCACTGAGTTGAGAGATGTCTCTGCCAAATTACTAGGGCTCATAATTCGAGTCATTCACTCACCTGGTCTAGTGAAAACCACACCTCTAAAGTGCATGAGCACAGAAATTGAGTATAAGGACACCATTGATCAACCCCTCAGTGGAGAGATTGGTTGCTTCTGAGACCATAAAAGACACCACAGATACAGAGGGAATTCCATAGATCCATCAGTGTCCACTGTGAGGGAAACTAGTTCTGGGGCTGAGCTGTGTTCTTCTGTCCCTGCCCACACAGAGGGCTTGGCTGTTGCCTGCCCTATGCAGGCCACCAACTTTTCCTCTTTATCATCCATTTTTCTAAAGCCTAAAAGCACTGGGGCAGATCCCATTTCCAGTCAGACCACTGGACTAAGGAAGAACAGCACTTCCAGGTACAGCAGTTCACCAAAGACACAAGCACAAAGTTTTTTCCCAAGTGTTGCTACCTCTGAGGTCACCAGGGCAGACTTTACTTCCTCTGACAGAATATCTAACCCAGTCTGTCTTCAGTCCATGGGGGCCCTTGACAACCCCACTGGAACCAGGGCCAGTTTACCTCCTATCCCATAAGAGAATATGCAGACATGGCCTTCACCATAGCAACAGATTCTTCTAGTGCTACATCAAAGGATGCCCCTTCCCTAGATGCCTTAAGCATCCTTGGTGAGACTTGGGGCATTCCACTCACATGGATGACCTCTTCTCTGAGCAGAGATCCAGAAGCTGTATCATGAATAGGCCTTCCAACTAAGAAGAACCCATATTCCCATCTTTGCAAGTGCTTGTCTCCAGTTTATCCTCACCTTATTCCAGTTTATCTAATGGAATCACCCCCTCTCCTTCTCCTTCTATCTCAGGACTGATACATTCCCAATCCTCCACAAACATTGAATCCCTGAAAACCACAGCTGCCCCAGGTACTGGTTCCCTAGAAGACTCTTTCTGTTCTCAGAGGACGCTGCAGAAGATTACAGGACCCCTGAGATATCTCTGTAGACATCACCATGTCAGTGACTGGGAACCAGCCACCAAATGACCCCACTTCTGGAATACCTGCGATTATAACCACTGAGGAGATCCTCCTTGTATAGAGCCCCGATCTGTACCAGCCTCCAACATCACCCCATTTAAAAGAAGAACTCACAGTTCCTGAGTTTCTTTGCCTTGGAACTCTGAGGTTTTGTGGATAATGTTGAATAAAAAGAGAGAATTCCTGCTGAGAATAAATCTCCTTTCTGGTTTCTCTAATATTCTTTCTTCCCTCTATTAAAAACCTGTGACATTTTTAGCATCCCTGTGCTCAAATTTAATTCCTCCCAAAGTCTATCTTTTCTCACCCTAAATAAAAAATATGCATGATATCACTTGTGAAAGAATGTTAAAGTAAAATGACAGAGTAACCCAAAATGTTGTTTACATATGGCAACTAATCTTATATATTTCTGTGATGTTATCCTGATTTTACATATGGAGAGTCTAAAAAAATGGGAAGGAATTATGAATTCAAATATTTTAAGTGCTGGAGACAGACTATTTAAAAATGCTTTTGCCTGAGGCTGGTAAAATCAGCAATCCCATTATCAATAAACAGCTCTCCATTTGTTATGCTCCAGGTCATCCTGAGGATTTAAGCTCATGCTAACAAGAGACTTACTCTTTGAGATTTGCTTTCTCAAAGACAAATGAAGACCCTGCTAAGCCAATGTCAAGTGAGAGTGCTTTGTGGACTCCCCTTCTGAGGAAATGTAAGGCTAACAGTTCTATCCACTTCTCCTTTAGGGAATGAAGAGTCTGTGGTTACCATGACCAGAGAGCCAAGCAAGGGGGCATATAGAGACACCACATGGTTAACCAGTGACCCTATGTCATCAGCTACTGTTACCAGTCAAGGTTTGTATGACCATCTTCTCTGTGCACTCTGCTTAGGTCTTTTCTCCTAGTCTCTGGAATAAAATCTTTGATTATTTAAGTTGATTAGATGATATTGGACTTAGAAGTTATCAGTAATATTTTTTTCATGGAGATTTTATTAACTCCTAACATTAGTCACTTCTAATTTGTAATATTTATGATCAGGATCCAATTGCTTAACCCTTAGGAGATGACATAAGGTCACTTCTCCATACCAACTTGACTGAGGATGAAGGGGTTCCTAAATCAGAGACCTAAGATCTAAGGTCAGAAGTTAACAGTGAAGGGGAAGGGTAAACCTGAGATCATGTAGGTTTGTTTTATGGACCATTTCTCATTATGATGATTACAATATAAGAAGAAATAATTGTGGTCCTTTGTTGTGGCTTTAAATACATGACCTGCAATTGAGAGGAAGTATTTACTTGAGGTGCTCAGGCTGGTGAGGATAGTTTTCCTGATTCCTGAAGCAGTAATTTACTTGTACAGTGGAAGGTTAAAGGTTTCTGAGGTGATGAGGGAGTTGAAAGAATATTTAAGAAGGTTAAATCTCAGATCTTCCTCTTCACTTGAACTGTTAAAACAGGCATGGAGCTAAATTTCAATTAGACTCAAAGTCTTGACATATAGGGGAGAAAAGTAGATATATGCTTAAATAGGTAGTTTAAAATCTGGTTCCAATAATGAAAAGTGGGGCAAAAGAAGGGAGAATTCTCTCTGGTTTCTGAGTAGAATCTTTACCCTCCACTGTGATAAGAGTCATTGAAGATTGGCGAATATGGTGACTGTGTTGCAGACAGAAACTACTGGAAAATGAACTAGGCATGCCAGTGAGACACCAAGGTATTTGTCTTAGCTTCCCAGCTGCTAAGACAAATACAACACAGTAGGTTGGCTTAACAACAAGAATTTATTGACTCACTGTTTCAGAGGCTAGAAAACTTGGTTCTTCCCAGGGTCAGCTGCAGGCTGGTAATCCTTGGGGTTTCAGCTATCCTTTCACATGGTGATATCCTCTCCTTTCTCTTCTGGGTTCCAGGGAACTTCCAGTTTCTATGGCTCTACTTGGCCTTCTCTTTAAAAAGCCTCTAGTAATAGGATTGAGACCCAACCTCATTCAGTTGGGCCACACCTTAACTAAAAATAACATCTTCAAAAGGACCTATTTACAATGGGTTCACACCCACAGGAATGGATTAAGAACATGTTGATTTTTTTTTCTGGGGTAAGCAAAATTCAGCTTACCACAGTGTTATACCACATATTAGATATAGAGATAGATAATGTGATTCTTGCTATCTGAAGGGACAGATTGTGAGCAGAGGGTTTGTCCAATGAATTTGTAAGGAAGGAGGAAGGATAATCAAAATCAGAAGGACTTCCTTTCCATCTCCTTTATAACCTCCTAATTAAAGAGTTGTTCCAGTCACATGGATGTCCACCAGAATCCCAGGAACACATGAAGATCTCATAAATTCAAGAACTGAGGAGCCCAGAAGAAGCCCTGAGGCCAGGCCCAATGTGGCAACTTTTCCTAGGGAGACTCCAACAGAGACTGCTTCCACAGATAACACAGTGAGACAGACAACCCTTCAGTCCATGGCCACAGGTAGTTGCAGCACCAGACTTCCTTGCCTCCCTACAGGAGCCACAGTGCCAGGAAAGTCATACCGCTCCACATCCTCAGATGAGTCTGGGGCTGGCCCCTACTCTGGGACTATAGAAGGGACAGGCCAGTCATGGGACACGGTATCTTCTGTTCTCCATGAGTCAACTGTTAGAGGCACTACAGGGACAGGTCAGCAGTGCAGCCCTTCTCTGACTCCAAAGACAACTGAAATGAACTTGTCCACATGGTTTGGCCCCATTGGAACAAAATGGACACACATGTGCCTATGAGCACATCTTTCACTGGCTTTCATGACTCTGCAACAAACTTAGTTATAATCCCAAAGGTAACCACAAGCTCAGTGACAGATAAATATGAATTTAGAACCAGGGCTTGGGTTGGCACCATAGTTATTCCTTCCACTGCCATGAGTAAAAAGACAATGAGAGCTGAAGAGCATACAAGT
>PVKH010026312.1:0-13237 GCA_004027955.1 Chaetophractus vellerosus | reverse complement strand
GAGCTTAAAATCCACTTAAAACTTGAAGGAAGGAATTAAAAGAAATAAAATGATGCAGTCCCTCATTACTCCCTAATTAACATCATAAAAGCTTGAGACCTGAATCCTTGCCAAAATTAAGGTCTGCTATTTTGCATATATATTCTTCCACTTCCCAACCATTTCTTTCTAAGAAAATATAAGGTCAGTTGTATTTTAATGATCATCTGTTGATTATGATAGTCATTGAGATTCTCATGGGTGGTTCAGTACAACAAATATTTAGTTAATGGCTATTATGTGTTGGGCAGTGAGTGAGGCACAAGAAAATACCAAAGGGGAAAAAAAAGACTAATAGTCCTCGGTTAAGAAGAGTGCGCCTGGTACATAAGTTCTCAGTAAATATTTGTTCAATGAATAAATGTACTAAGAGAGACAATTAGAGTAAAATATTATCAATAATTTTAGAGAAAACCTCACAATTATATTCATACTATATATGTGTATGTTGGATCATATAATATATGTATATTTTTGTAGAGATGGGTATGAAAAGCTCTGCTTGGAAATACATAGAGAAGAGTTGATATTTGAGCTGAGTAGGCATCCCAACAACAATTATTTCAGAAGCACATTTTAAAGAGAGGGCACTTACTGATTTATGGCATATTTGGGATTATTGAGCATTTGTGTTATAGGGAGTGGTCACCGATCACAGGATGTAGGACTGGAAGTGGTAGGGGTAAAGTTACCAAGGGATTTATATGCCAGGCTGAGCAGCTTAAACTTAATACTATAAATAATGGAAAACATTTTGTTTGTAAGGAAGGAAGTGAGATGACCAATTTTGTTTTTGTGACTTCTGACCCTTGTGTGCCCAGAAGGTGTAGATTAAACCTTTAAGAGCTCTCCCAACTTTTTCAATCATGTTCCAGCAGCAAAATGAATTTGTCTATCTTTACTTTTTAAAGTAATTTACGTTCTATAAGTAATTTATAATGTTTAAACTATAGCATTGAATAGGCCTTTTCAAATTGTGCATTCCTTTTCAACTTTCTGGAGTTTCTGACATGTCTTCCATCTCCTACCACCACTTCACCCTATGTTTAGACTTGCAAATATATTATATGACCCTAGGCACTGCTTGTACCCAAACACAAACCCTAAAGGCACAAAATGATAACATTTTATAAACAAACATAAAAATAATAAGAGAATCAGAAAACATGTTTAATAGTGTAACTTCTGGAGCTAGACTTCAAATATTGGCTTCAAATCTTGGTTTTGCCACTGACTACTAGCTGTGACTGTGACCAAGTTCTTTAAACTCTCTGCACTTAGGTTTTCTCATCTTTAGTGAAGAAAATGTTACCTTTTTGTGACAGTGAAGTTATTTTATGAATCCCAAAAAGAAAAAGATTATGTTCTTGAGCTAATCCATTCCTGTGGGTGTGGGACCTTTAGACCAGAGTATGTCAGTGAAGCATGACTCAAGTTGGGTCTCCACCCTCTTGCCGGAGCTTTCTATAAATGGAAACTTGCAGAGAGAGGCACACAGAAAAAGGAAGCTGCCAGTTCTGAGCCTGCCATTTGAGATAGGACTCGAGGAACACCAGCAGCCAAAGGTTAAGCACAAAGCCTTCAAGAGGCTGGGCCCAAGGAGCAGCTCAAGGATGAAGAGATGAGTCATGTGCCTGATAGCCCACAGCTGAGCTCAGGAAGAAAAGAGGTGCACCAGAGACTGAGAGAGGAGACCCACAAAGAGACAAGTTCTATGCCTGGTTGCCCACAGCTGAGCTCCGGGAGATGGTAGACTCTCAAAGGAAAGGCAGGTACCTTGACAGAGATTGTTGACATCTTCACTATGTGGCAGGACACCAGGGTCACCAGTAGCTGACTTTGGTGAGAAAGCAACTCTGATGGTGCCTTGATTTGGACATTTCATGGCCTCAGAACCATAAGCTTTTACCCTAAATAAAAATCCTCTTATAAAAGCCAACCCTATTCTGGTACTTTGTGTTGGCAGTCCTGTGACAAACTAAGATCCTTTTTTCTATACTTGTTTCAAGGATTTAAATATTTAATATAGAACATGGTCTGACAGACAATAAATTGTAGACTGTTATGTTGTTGGATAGTGGAGGAAGTTGGTACAACCCATGCTCCTCCCTATGATTCCTTCATCACCTCATCAGTGATGTTTCTTTTGCAGCATCCACAGTTCATCTTACCTCTTCTACAAAGAAACTCCATCAAGTTCTTTTTTCTAATATATAATTTCTGTAAGAGTCATAATACCTGAACCTAAGAGCACATTCAAATCTCCTCACGTTAAACCACAACTTCTTGTTCTAACCAAGCCCTAGCCTTATTGCTCTATTTCCTTGTCCTTTCTCTTCTTAAAATGGTAGCTGTTTGCTCTCTATCTGCTTCCTGCCCCATCCATTCATTTGAGGACTTTTTCTCGAATGTCTGTTTTGTGTCACACAGTTGAAGTACTCTGAAACCATTCCCTTATCTCATTCCTTTCCCCCAATGTGAAAAAAAAAATCTCATTTTTATTAGTGCTATGTCATAGATATTATTTTTCCTCTAAGAACTTAGCAATCTTCATGGGTCTTCTCTAGATTTCTTCAAGTTTCACACATCCTTTTGAACTCATGAAGACTAGATTTGGGTTCCACTGATTTAAATAGATTGGAGCATGGCTTAGATCATCAAGGCCTAGACTGGGATGAGAGTTCTGAAAACAACCTAGACCTCCTGCTCACCAGAAACAGCCATTTGGGAAACATTGTCTCTATCCTGCAGCTGCTTTCTCTATCATCAACCTTGGTAGTGGTTTCTTTTCAGACTTATTTTGAGTATAGGTATATATCCATCTATGTTTATATAGATATATTTATTTAAACTTCTTTGGAAGTTGTATTAGTCAGGATTCTCCAGAGAAACAGAACCAACAGGATACGTGTATGTATCTATATATTTATAAATAGGTATAGAGAGATATACATTTAAATATAAATATATGTGTATTTATATTAAGATAATTATTTTAAGGAATTGGCTCAAGTGTTTTTGAGGGCTGGCAAGTCCAAATTCAAAATGGTGGACTGTAGACTGGAAATTTTGGTAAGTGTAATGAAATCTTAAGTCTTAATTACTTGGGGGCGGCCAGCAGGCTGGACATTCAGAAAAGAGGTTGTAGTGTTGAGGCAGAATTTCTTTCTTTTGGAAACCACAGTTCTTGCTCTTAAGGCCTTTAGCTGATTGGATGAGGCACAACCACACTGGCTTTACTTAAAGTCCACTGATTGTGAATGTTATTGCCATCTGTATTAGTCAGCCAAAGGGGTGTTGATGTAAAGTACCAGAAATCTGTTGGATTTTATAAAAGATATTTATTTGGAGTAAAAGACTACAGTTATAAGGCCCTAAAGAGTCCAACTCAAGGCTGCTTTCTCACCAAAACCAGTTGCCATGTGCTGGGCTTCCTAAATCAATCTCTGGCAATGGCTCATTTCTTTCCAGGCCTTATCAGCTACTCAGTTGCTCTGTTCTCTTCTGCTCAAACTATGAGGTGAATGGCTCATCTCTACCTGGGTCCCAGGATCAAACATGACAGAGCTGTCTCCTCTTCTGTGTCTATGGAGCTCTCTCTTCCTGTGTCTTCTGTGAGTTGTCTTTGTATATCAGCCCACCAAGGAAGTGGTGACTTAACCCTGAGTCACACCCTAATGATGTGGTCAAATCAAAGGCCCTAAATTGATTTTATTAAGTAAACTTAAAACCTTTGAATTTAATACAAACAAAGGGTAGCACACTCTGAGGAACAGGCCAGGCCAATTTACAAATATAATCTTTCTTTCTGGGGATTCACAAAAATAATCTCACACTGCCACATCAGGTCATCTATGAAATACCTTCACTGCAAGATCTAGGCCAATGTTTGAACAAACAACTGAACCCCATAATCTAGCCAAGTTGACACATAAAAATTAACCATAAAAGAAGGAAAACCACTGCAAAATACAAGCTAATTTTGAAATTAGACTAAATTTAAGACTGATCCAGATTTTCCTTAAAAATCAGAGTAAGGAAATGACAAAAACAAAATATCTGTGATTGATTTACTATTGAATTTACTGAATTGCCATGTCAATTGGAATTAAAGTATTAGTAGAAAGATTAATATGTTATTTAATAAATGAAAGATTATGATACTGCTTATTTTCATCATTTTGGGGAAGTAGATTTTTTTTTTTTTGTCTTTCAATAAAACTAAGTAGTCCAGGACATGTTACATTGGTACCAGAAAGTAGTATTTAGTTAATATTACTAATCATATATTCTTTACATGCTGTAGTCATTCATCCGAACTGAGCTTTCAATATATTTTAATTTTATTCAGTGGAGGTGAATTTTGTTTATCTGAGCTCTTCTAAAATAATGGCATTCCAGGATTGGGTAGAGCCCTGTGCAACATGTTGTCATTTGCTCTGAATACCAAAATTCTTTTTTTCCCCAAGCTAGCTAAATCATCATTTGAAATAGAGCTTCAAGACCAACATATAGGCTATGAGATAATAATAGATATGTCATCCATCAAAAACAAAAGGGATGATTACCTTATACAGGGTGAAATTGTGAACGGAAAGGGGAATAAATAAAAGCATGTTTGGGCCCTTTTAGATTGCATCACTCTCCATCTAGAAAAATGTTTCAGGTAAATAAAATGTGTTCTTACTGAATAATAAGTATAATATGAGCAATTTATTGTCATTACAAAGACTTTTCATTATATCTGAAGAATTCCACAGAGGGCTATTAAAAATCCATTATGGTGTCTTCAGTGATCAACTCCTTTTCCCAAAGCATGGGAATCTTACATAGCATCAGACTTAAAATATACACTTCTATCTCATGCTTAGGCCAAATTCCATATGCTTAAAATAATTACTTGTGTTGCCTTGTTGGCCATTTCTTTAAAGAATAATATAATTTATTTGAACAAAAATATAGTTTTGCTCTTTAAGGTGATTTCTCTTCTGTAAAGGCTTAATTTAAATTTAAATGAGAGCTGGTTTAAGCCCATATATTTGCAAAATGTTTGAAAGAAATTTATGTTTCCAATAGGAAAGGTTGGCAAGTTTGATAAAAACTCTGGAAAAGTTCATTCCTTTGCCCTGCTCAGGGGGCCTTCATTGGCTTCCCAAGATGCCCACCCTCTTCCCAAGATGCCAGAGCCTGGCAATCATGATCCTAGCCTCAACTTATATTTTTACTTCTTTTATAATTTACTTCTTTTATAATTTTTCCACGAAATCCTTCAGACATCCTTCCAGGAGTATGTATAT
The DNA here is from genome assembly GCA_004027955.1 of Chaetophractus vellerosus. Classification (NCBI taxonomy): domain Eukaryota; kingdom Metazoa; phylum Chordata; class Mammalia; order Cingulata; family Chlamyphoridae; genus Chaetophractus; species Chaetophractus vellerosus. The sequence continues at coordinate 7,901 of PVKH010026312.1, read as the reverse complement.
GCCCCTACGTATTTGAATTCATGTTTTTACTTTCCCCAAACACCTTTTCTATGGCTCCAGTTATTTCCTGTCCTAAAAGTCCATTAATTCTTTCCTTCGCTGTAAAGCTTTTTCTGAATGTGTAAGTAATTTTCTCTCATATCAGGCTAGATGTCTGCTGTCTTGAACTGATACATTGGAGGGAATAGCAGAGAGTATATGCTTGTTGAAAGACTACATTTTTCCAGGGATTCTGCTAGGCACCATTTTCCAGGGATTCTCCATTATCTATCTAATTTAATTCACATAGCAACCAGGGAATGAGAGACTTTTGTGTCTGTTGAACAGAGGAAGAAACGGAAGCTTAGTGAATTTAATGAACTTTCCCAAAGTCACTTGCTAGAAGCAGCAGAGCATAGATTCAAACTCATATCTTTGAATGATAAGTTTTTTTGTGTGCAGGCCCACTTCCTATATGTACATCTATTTCATATTCCAATCTGTGATTTTTCTGACATCAAGGACTCTATCATGAGCCTTTAAAGCTTTTAAGTAGCTCTCAGATCACTAGCCACATAATGGACCTCAATTTTGATTTCAGTCCTCGTGTGATTAGGATGCAATGTTGTTCTTTTCAATGTTGTCCCATTTTTACTTTTTTAAAATTACATGTATATTCATGATTGAGAATGGCACATTTTTCCTTGTAAGCAAAGAAGAAAAGAAAATATTCATGACTGATGAAGGCTTTTGCAGGAAATCTTTCTATATTTCCCAGTTGGGCAGGAACATAAATGAGTTTCGTATGTTTTCCAAGTTTAGTTTCTATTTGATGTATTATATTCTGTCCATGGTTTATAATATTTCTCAGTTTATACTGTTCTGTGTTCTCCTAAAGGCTAAGACCTGCTTTTCTCAGACCATTTAAATCTTCATTAGTGAAAAAAAAGTTCAGAACAGTCCATGAACTAAATTTAAACACATTTAAGAAAGTCAATGTTTAATCTATTGCCTTAGTTTTTATATCATTTTAAAAAGCAATTCAGTTTTTTTAAATTAAAATGAAATAACATGTCTGATGATAATTTCCAGATCCAGCCCTCTCCTACATATAGGGAGAAATGACAAAGGAAGTCTACTGAACCAATAAATATTGAGGTAACTTGCAGAATTACTGACAGCCAACTCAGAAGCTGGTCCATAAATATTGCCCATCTATTTATCATTTTTATTCTCAGCCCAGCTCCTAAATAAACTGCAAAAAAAAAAAAAAAGCTTTTGATAATGGAAAATATCTCTTTACAAGGTCAGCATAAATTGTTGTCGCATATGAGACAAGCAGAAGCCTTCCAATATTACTTATGCTCAATAAAGCAAATTCACTCTGTTTTTTCCAACCATTAGGTAATTAATGTAGAAAATTGAAACAGAAAGTAGAAGGCCTTGTTTTTGCTCTCCTGTGGCTTGCAATCTAACAAAAGAGACAAGGCATCATCTTAAACATCCAGAAGCACACAGACATAATTAACATTTCAAGATAGCATACGATAACTGCCAGGAGAGGAGAACAGACAAGCTGGACTAAGATGGTCGGAGAAATCGTTACCAAGAAGGTATGATTTGAAATGAGCCTTCAGAGGGGCAGGGTTTTAGGTGACAAGCAGGTGACACAAAACTTTCTGAGGAAGGAAAATTGAAGATCAAGTTAAGAAGTGACTTAAGCAAGATATATTTTAAAAAACACCAGAATGGCTAAAATGGAAGCTTTTCTCAAATAAGAGAATCTTGTTTTATTTTTATTTATCTGCTTCTTATTTTGCAGCTATTAGTTTGCCACTAGTACAGACTACCGTGTTTTAATATTTCTGCATTTTTTTCTGTTATATGGTGTAAGCTCTGAATTCTTGGAGACAAATGACCCCACTCTAGGGGATGCAGTACTGTTAGCTGCTAGATGGTTAATCAGTATGCCCACTGTCTTTCTGTCATGTATGTTCTAATAGTATCAAAATCTTTAGCTTGAGAAGTTGAACTAGGACTGTTAAGGCTCACGTCTACAAATTCTCCCGCTGTACCTGAACAGCTTGATTTCTCGTCTCTTTCACAGAAATATCACCAGAAATTCTTTCTTTCCTTTGAGTTACCAAGATTTTGACCTGCTTCTTTATTGGCCAGTTTCTCAGAGGAAAGAAATATTTTTGATCCACCAGTTTGACATTTTAAAAACCATTTTCCTGAGAAGGAGCATATCCTGAAAATGATCCGAGGCTTCTTCCACTATCAACAAGGATCCCCTACAGATGAGTTAAAGAGATCAGACTGCAAGAGGAATCTGTCAGCTTCCCTGTGTGTGTTTTTAATTCACACACCCACATGGCTACATCCAACAGAGGTGGCCTGAATTTTCTCCTTTGATGTTGCATGCCATGAATTCCCATAGCAGGTCAGGAACAAAGGGGGGCACTTTAAAGCTTTTTTCTAATGTTGCCTTAGCAGATACTGCCTGATTGTGTCCCAGGAACAGAGAGGGCCCACCCATGCTCCTGATTTTAGCAATCATAAACATTAGTAGGACCGAGATACTTGTACACTGATACAGTGACTTTGATTTTTCTTGGGTGGTCAAAACACAGCGTGTGTGATATTTTCTCAATCTGTGATTCAGAAGGCCCACAGTTCAGGAGTTTTGTTTTCATTATGGTGTCAATGGAAACAGTTGTGCTTCCTGTAGTCTTACTGAGATGGCCTTTTTGGTCATTTTAGGCCACTTTCCCAAGGACACTGCTTGTTACCTGACCCTTATTCCTGAGGAAGTAAGTAGAACTTAGATTGATTTGTTGTGGATAATGCACTTTCCTTAAGAAGGGGAGAAGGAAAAACACCAGAGCAGGATGCTCTCCAGAAATAATAATGGAGAATCTCATCCTGTTTTGTAAACTCTCCTTGTACTTCACACTCTGGTGTTTGGTGGGAATATTATTTTTAAAAAGCCATTATACTTTGAAAGGTATTATTTTGCATTATTTGTTTTAGAGTTGAGGAAAAGAAATAAGATCTTTAGATTCACAGGTTTATAAAATCAGCATTAATATATCGAAATCAAGTTTTTGAATCCATGCAAATCCTGAATTTACAAATTATTTTACTTCTCTCCAGAAGTTTTCCTTTACATCGTCCACAGTGAAAATAAGATGGGAGTGAATAACATTAACTGACCCATTATTCACTGGAAGAAAATTCAATATTTTGGAGATCATATAAAAAGAAAACAGATGATTTTTAGGAAGGTATATTCCCTTTATAAAAATAACTATTTTCTTTATCAAATTTGATTTACAGATTCCTTTAAAAAGTTATATTTACTATTAAATTCAATATATAATTTTCTTATAAGTATTAAATTATATCTAACATCTCTTGTATGGCAATGCATGGAATGCAAACAATGAATTTTATTTTCTCTGAAGAGTAGAATGTTTCACTAAAGTATGCATTAATTCATTAATTCAATAGTTTTCTTTGTTGTACAATCTACATTTGTGGAAATATTTTAAAGAAAAAGGACACATGGGTATTTGATTTGACGTTATAATTCTGGACAAAGTAAAGAGGAATAGTTTAAATTTCACATTTCTTTTAAAAATAATTTTTACTTTTACCAAAAATCAAATAAATGTTTAAGCCTTATAATTAAAGAAATAAACCCTTTGGCACTGCTGCAAGAAGGCAATGATTTCAACTTCTTTAGTTGTTATTTTATGTCTGTGTTTTTAAATAGTGTGTGTAAGGCTATCTTGTGATTACTCAATTCAGACATTATCTATTGACTTCTTCTTGCTTCAGATGAAGATTTAAGTTTCCTTCCAATCCCAAATTCTTTATTCTTCCAATCTATATCTGGATTCTTAATTATTATTATTATTTTTTAAAGATTTAAAAAATTTATTTATGCCCCCTTGTTTTTTGCACTCACTGTCTGTTCTCTGTGGCCATTCAGTGTGTGCTATCTGTGTCTGCTTGTCTTCTCTTCTCATCTTCTCTTTAGAAGGCACCGGGAACCCATTCTGGGACCTCCGATGTCGAAGAGAGGCACTCAATTGCTTGAGACACCTCAGCTCCCTTGGTTGTTGTGTCTCTCATTGTCTCTCCTCTTTGTCTCTTTTTGTTGCTCCACCTCTCCGCGTGGGCCAGCTCGCTGCACAGACCAGTTCACTTTCACCAGGAGGCCCCGAAAAATGAACCTGGGACCTCCATATGGTAGATGGGAGCCCAATTGCTTGAGCCAAATCTGCTTCCCTAGGTTCTTAATTTTTAAGTCTATATAAATAGTGTTTACTGATGGGACTGGTGATATGATGGGATATCTTTTATTACAGAACTTTTGTTTTTGCTTGAATTAAAAAGTGCTTCATTTATTTTTCTTTTTGCCCAGTTGTCTCTCTATATATATTTCTTCCTTCCTTCCTACTTTATATTTTTTCTCTTTTTTTTAAAGTTAGTTCTTCCCAAACCTTCCAAAATCTTTATAAAATGCTTCTTTCTGTAATTTTCTATACAGGCAAGCTTGTCAGGTAACCTAGCAACTTTTTTGCCTTTCTTCCAATTTTTTCCCTTAGAGAAATCCCTGCTGAGGCACTCCTACCTTTCCTCCTACTTTCATATAGTATGGTTGGTCTCTAAGTCATCCTAAAAAATAAGTCATTCAATGTTTGTTGTTTTTTTTTTATTTCATTTTTTTGGCTGCCATCCTGACTAAGTCTAATGCCATTGTCAAATTTCACTTTCTGCCTTCATGCATTGTGGTTTAACGTTATAAAAATCATTTAGTTTTGCAAATATTTGGATTTGTATAGTAGGATGATAATTGGTTCCCAAAGATATATTCATGTTTTAATCCCCAGAATCTGTGAATATTATCTTATTTGAGAAAAGAGTCTTTACAGATGGAATTAAATTACAGATTTTGAGATGAGAAGATTTTCCTGGATTATTTAGATGGACCCTAAATGCCATCACAATTGTCCTTACAAGAGAAAAGGAGAAGGAGATTTAACACATACAAAGGAGAAGATGATGTGAAGATGAAAGCAGAGATTGGAGTGATATGGCCAAGGAATACCAAGGAATGTCAGCAGCCACCAGAAGCTAGAAGAGGCAAGGAATAGTTTCTCTTGCTGAATTTCCAGAAATAGTATGACCCTGTCACCCTTTGATTTCAGCCTGTTGAAGCCAGTGTTGAATTTCTTGCCTCCAGAACTGTGAGAGAATAAATTTCTGTTGTTTTAAGCCACCAAGTTTGTGGCAATTTGTTATGGCAACCACAGGAAACTAAGAAAGTCTATATTAGAGTTTATTTCTCTTCTTCCTGCTTTGGGATAATTTTTGGAAGAGGAAGAAAGATTATTTCATCTTCCTGAAATGTGAATCCTTTAATTCTTTGATTTAATATTATTTTTATTTCTCAGAATTTTTCCCTGCCTTAAGGATTATGGCCACTTTCATAAGTATAAGTGCTTCCTCAAATATGGAATATTGCCAGTATCTTCATTTATTCCTCTCTTATTACACTGTGTCTCCTAGCAAATCAATCTCACCTCTCTCCCTTCCTTTTGTTCCCTCTCCCTCTCACTCTCCCTCTCCTCTTTTTGTCCTTTCATTTCTTTCTTTTCCTTTCCCAATAATCTATTGAATACCTACTGAGTGTTAAGCATTGTGACAAGTTTGGGGACTATAGAAAAACAATTAAGCAGCATCATTGCTCTCCATGAGCTCACCATCTATTGGTATAGAAAAGGAACAAAAATAAGGTTTTTTTAGTGAAGACATGAAGCCCAAGATAGAATAAAAATCAATAACTAAAATAAAATTTTGTAAGTACTCAGTATATGAACAAAATGCTGTGGTCTCACAGAACAAATAATGAATAACTCTGCTTGTCAGAGATTGAAGGGATTTATTAAGTAGTGTTTGAGCAGGGTCTCAGGGGATGAATTGGAGTTTTAAAAAGAACTAAATAAGAGAAAGGCATTTTAGGGAAAGAAACTAAGTCTGGGGAAGGTTTAAGATGAAAAGAAATGTCAATGTACTTATAGCATAGATGAAATGTGGGGGAATTGTGGGGACATAAGACTGTAAAGATGGAGTCAGATTGTGATGAATGTTTTTTGATGTGCTAGTGAGTCTACACTTGTATTATTTTTAAAATGGGGAGAAAAACGAGACTTTAAAAAGGAAAATTTTGTGATGATTTAGAAAGAAAACTCTGGCAGCATTTTGACTATTTCATTGATGAAGTGAAGCTGGGAGATCAGTTTGGGGACTGTTATAAGAGGTCAGATAAACAGCAGATAATAGTGACCAGAGTCAAAACAGAGGTAATGGAATAAAGATAAGAGGATAGAATCAAGAGATAATTCTGAAATAAAAATGGCAGAGTAATTGAATTTCTACCTTTAAATGGATGTGATAAGTGCAATGCTAGAGGTTGCAGAGAGCAATGGGACCTTAGGAGAGAGTGGCCTAGGCAGAGGAGGAGATACCTCGGCTGAGTCTTGAAGATGGGACAAACTATTTGAAAAACAATAGGAGCAGGGAAACAGACTGTGGCACCAGGGCTTTCCAAACATAGGAGACTATCCTAAAAGAGGCATGGTCATGAGAAACAGAATGGCTGGTGGATCGATTCTAAGTGGTAAGCATTTGCTGATGTCAAAGTCTAGGGGGCTTAAAATGTACAGGGTTCCTATTTGGAACGATGGAAATGATTTGGTAATGGACGGTGGTGATGGTAACATGATACTGTGAACATAATTAACAGAACTGAAATATATATCTGAATGTGGTTCAAAGGGGGAAACGTTAGGTTGCATATACAGTGACAGAATAGAAGTTCTAAAATATCCATGGAAGTACATTGCACACACAGTGAACTCTAAGTTAAACCATGAACTATAGTTAATAGTATGATTATAAAATTGTGCTTTCATCAATTGTCACAAATGTTCCACACCAATGAAAGGTGTTACTAATAGGGTGGTATATGGGAATCCTGTATTTTATGCATGATTGTTCTGTAAGCCCACAACTTCTCTAATAAAGAAAAGAAACATTCTAGTGGCAGGTGAGGCAGGAAGGAACCAGACAATGGGGACCTCTGCTTTACTTTTCCCATCTTTTCTTTTCCTAAATATTCATCCTTATATTTATACCAATCCTTATGCCTAGAACAGCTTTCTGACAACTGCTGGGACTTTCTTCCATTTGAAATATACTCAGAGCTTCCATCATTCAGAACAGCCATTCCACTTTCATGTTCTTGGGGGAAGTTTATATAAATTTGTACTTACTAACAATTATATCTTCAACTGTTTTACCTCCTTGTAATCTTCCTTTTATTCAATCAATACATATTTAGCAAGTAAGAAGGAACTGCCAAGACTGGAATTCAAGCACATTAACAGTTTTCTCTTGTTTGACAGGTGTTAGAGAAAAAGGCAACACTCTCATAGCAGGTCTTCATAGTTTTCTGCACTTAAAAGTATCCTGTGACATTTGACTCTTTCTTCTTGAGCTTTGTTTCCTAAAAGGAAAAGGGGGCAGGAGAAGAATAAACTTTGTAATGTGCAATTTGTGTAATATATTCAAAAGTGCTTTAACTCAGATATTCCCGTACCTTTTTCAGCATGTGATAGTTAGAATCAATTTCCTTTTCTTAAAAGCTTCAAAGTTAATTAATTTATGTAAGAATTGGGCACAAAATGGCAAAGCATGGCAACAATTCCCTAATCTAATTAAATGGCACTTTAGGATTTGAAAAACATCTCTTTATCAAAAACTTTAGAACTGTAATCACTGAACTTTATTTACTTTTTTTTCACAGCACCAGTTTTTTTTTTTGTTTGTTTGTTTTTGTTTTTTTTTTT
>PVKH010026311.1:0-13241 GCA_004027955.1 Chaetophractus vellerosus | reverse complement strand
AATTTCCAGACAGATCAAACTGTATCAATAGTTGGGGGTGAAATATCCTTAAGTGATCCAAACCCAGTTTACATTCTCCCAGTGTTTGCAAGGTGACTGCTTTACACAAGCTTCTTTTGTTGCCAAGGTGCTGGTTTTCAAGGCTACTGCATACCTGCAGGGAGAGGGAAGGGTCAAGTTACAACACTATATACCTTGCCCTTCTCACCAAGAGTTAGCAGATTTTTATCGGGAAAATGTTTCTCAGTTTGTTTAAAAAAATTTGATTGCTTTCCAGAGTTCTGTAAAAATGGATTTTGACAATTTTTTGGTCAGTGTTTGCTTTGCTTTTATTGGAGAAATGGATTAACAGAGGTATTCATGCCATCATTATGAAAGCTCCGCATATTTCTTATTTTCCTTCATCAAAAATTGAGATCACCTTTTATGATCATAAGTGAATATCACACGGATATATCTATTTGGATCCTGTGGGCAGCAAGATTAATCATGAGAACTAATGTCTTAATATGTATACTATTTTTATACATGATTTTCTATAATTTTATGTGGTAATAAAATTTTTATTGAGACACTTTGTCTTTTTCCATGGAAAGATGTTAAAATTTTGACATTGGTGATGAGATAAAGTGAACACAACCTCTAATCCATGGACCACAGTTTACTTCTAGACTAATATTTTAGAGTGCTGTCCCATGAGAGTTAAAGAAGGCTCCTAGAGAACATTCCAGGCCTACTAATTCTATCTGTCTGGTGTTGATGGCTGAATATCTGCATTTTAACAAGTTCTTCTAATTGAATCTAACATATATTGACCAATGAAAAATAGGTTCTGAACACATTCCCCCTCCATACTCACTTCAGTTCTCTATGAGAGTCAATCAGTGATAATGTTTTCTAGAAGGAAAGATGTTGGTGTGAGTGGAATGTTTAAGTGTGCAGAGAGTAATAGAAGTTTGGCTTGTGGTGGTAATTGAAGATAAACATATGTTTATACGTTCTATGAACACATTTATCTACTTCATGGCACTGTTAAGGAAAATCATTACTCTTTTAAACATTTCCTGTTAAGAATCTAAACAATGAAAATTCAAAAGTTAATGATAATAGGAAAAAAGATAACCCAAAACACATTATGTTTTTATTTGGCCAAGAAGAAAAAAAGCATGAAACAAATGTAACTATTTTACCTTCTGCGGTCAAGACATTCACATAATTTGTACTTTTTAGAACTCAAATAGAAATTAATGGAGTGGTATTTATAAGGCTGTTTTATGTTGCTTGTTCCTAAATAAGTCATTATTGTTGGATGTAAATTAATGTACAGTTTGTTTTAAAATATCTCACCAACTATAGTTCTCAAACTATGTAGGAATAAGCAAGTGCATCATTACTACCATCATCACTTTATCCCTCATTACATTTCCAATTCCCAGGATGCAAAACCAGAAATAAATATGAATCAAAACAAGGAGATGACTCAATCATGCTACAAAGATCAAGAGCTTGGAAAATGTTGTTATTTACACTGAGTTTGGAATCATAGACTGAACCTTTGATAGGAGAAACTGAAAGTGAGGAAGATATAAACCATAGGTATTTGTGAAATGTGCACTGAAAATAACCTTTTGGACAGTTTGATTTCACTGACTCAAATTTGGATTCAAAGTTCCCCGGTGACTACTATTTTTTTCAAAATTCCTCATGCTTTTTTCACATCAAATATATTATGTTGGTCTGCTCTGATCAATAGTCAATATCCAATTCTAATGAGTCTCAAGTGAAGTAATCAGCCTTATCCCCAGGGGAAAATTTAACATGTGTGAATCATTAAAGGAAAAAAATAAAATTTTAAGGAAGAGGCAAATTTTATTTTGGAAAAAATACCTGCAATGGCATATTTAAATATAAGATGTGATACATGTTGTTCTGCATCTGATATCTATTTTTACTTCTTTCTGAGTCGACATTAGTTGGCTGTATTGGGCACTACTAGTAGGGGATGTATTAGCCAGCCAAAAGTGTGTTTTTGCAATATATCAAAAATTGGTTGGTTTTTATAAAGTGTATTTATTTGGGGTAGAAGCTTACATTTACCAGGTGACAAAGCATAAGTTTCTTCCTTCACCAAAGTCGATTGCCATGTGTTGGAGCAAGACAGCTGCCGATGTCTCCAGTGTTCAGGCTTCTGGTTTCCTCTGTTCCTGGGGCAGCATTTCTCTCCAGGGTTAGCTTCTGTTTCCTCCATAAGTTCAGCTGTAGACCATGAGGCTCTCTATACTTTGACTCTTTCCATAAGGCCAGCTGTAGACTATCAGGCAAATGGCTCACTTCTCTTCTCCCAGGGCCTTGTCTCTAACATCAAAATTCCAACATCAAAACTGCTTCTTAAAAACTGCTTCTCAAACCTGCTTCTCAAATCTGCTCCCTCTGTCTTTTGCCTTGCCATTTATACTTAAGACCACACCCACTGAGGGGTGGGGCTCAATGCCCTACTGAGGTGTCCCAGTTAACACCCTAATCATAACCTAATCATGCCCAGATGAACAGATCAGTTTACAGGCATGACTCAATATCGATTTTTGGAATTCATAATTACATCAAATGGCTACAGGGATGAAAGTATGTCTTTACAATCAGTCATCAATAAACCCTTATCATTTGTCCTTTAAAAATGTTCTCATCATTCTCAGTAATGCTTACCTATATCTAACACCTCAGATGAATGTAACAAACAGTTTTTTTTTTTCTGTAATACATGATTTGGGCAGGAGGATTTCCATTACTGAAATAAAACTTCAATCTGTTTTTCACATTTTTTTCATGTTGCTTATATAAGCATTCTGTTTCCAGCTATTAAACATTCTATGTCCATGTTCTCACTGAATCAGCACATTTTTTCCTTGTTGTTCTCTCTCATTCCAGTATGTTAATATATTTTAACCCACACTCAAAACAACCTGCTAATGTTATTGATTTTCTTTTTATTATTTTTTTATATCACACAGAGTTGAAATGATCAAACAATTTCAAGGGGGTGAGGGATTGGATGGAGCCCAATTCTGAATCTTGAGTCAGTATTGACATATATCTTAATCATGTTGTACTCTGCTTGCAAAATTTCAAAATTCCTTTGTCAATATTCCTCATATAATACTTTAGAGCAATGATGGGGGTAATAATTTTTGTTAAGTGATGGAAGTAACTCAATGACTCTTCTCATGAAAGGCCTCAGAGATGATACATTAATGTAAGCAGTGTATTCACAACAGTATTAAAATTTTAAAATGTAAAGTGAAACTTAAGTTGGTACATATCAGCTTCCAGGCAAAGCAGTAAATTATATCAAACTTTAGCACAATTGGATGTGTGTCTGCTTTCTGATATCACACATTCTTTTTGACATATATTCTGTTTCCAATACAGCTATGAAATACCTCAGGTATCCTATTCTATAGATAAAATATTCTCAACTCAACTCAACAATTTGGCATTTGATTTTTTTCCAGACACCAACCATTTTGGGAACTATCTTCTTGACATAATAGTGTTTGCATTTGTTATCCAAACTACTATGACTCTAAATTAACATGCCATTTTCATTTTATTGGATCAGTGTGAAGTCAGTGGGATTATAACTACAGTTAACCTAAGACCTACCCTTATCTTTTTTACTGTTTACATAATGCATGTCTTATACTAATATGGTAGTTATTTTCTGCATATTAGTTAACATATTATATAACCTGTCATATAATCTTGAAAAAAGTAGAAAATATTTCAATGTCATAGGCACTAGAGTATTTTTTTTTAAAAAAAACTGGGAACAAGAGTCTGTGTGAAACTGGGCAGCTTAATTGGATACTGTAATTATATTATTTTTTTATTCTTTAATTATTTTTTAATTTTTTTAGGATGCATCAATTTACATAAATGTTACACAGAAATTTTAGGGTTACCCATGTGCCCCACCTCCCACACCTCCCACAACCTCCCACATATACATAGTTCATCAGTGTGACAAATCACCTGTAATAGATATACACATTTTGGGGCTTTGTCACCATGCATGGACCACAGTTCAGACTGTACACCACCCTCTCTCCCACACAGTTTTGCATGATACATGATGATATAAAATGGCCTATATCCTACATTGCAACATCACCCAAGACAATTCCCAAGTCTCAAAAAAGCCCCTAAATTACAACTGCCCTTCCCAGTCTCTGCCCCCAAAGTGTCCAGTGGACCCTGGCTCCAAATGATTTTGTAATTTCTTCCATTGCATGAATCACAAGTCTATAACAGGACACCAACAAGTCCACTCTAGTCCATAGCTCTTCCCCCAATCCCGAGGAGTCTAGGGTGGTGATGTCCCCTCCACCACCAAGTAAGAGGGAGCTTATATCCCATGGATATGATGGAAGAGATTATCCTGCCTGCAGCATGGATATGATGGAAGAGATTATCCTGCCTGCAGCTGAAGGCTCTCTCCATTCCCTAGGATAGCCATCGTCCATCATCAACTCCCAATTAGGTGTCCTGGGTGAGCCCATTGATTTGTAGCATAGGATTCACAGGTCCACAGAGTCTCTGGACCCAGTTGGCACCTGGACAGCCCATAGTCTCTGGTCTCTGGAAGTACACCTAAAACTCTGGCATCAAATATAGGTTTGAATAGAAAATACGATGGACCATGTGCAGTGAAGACATATTTCAGTGAGACTCTGTCACTCTCAGGAGCAGTTTCTCATCTGTAAAAACAGTTTTCTCATCTATAAAAACAGAAATCATTATATCTACTTTATAGGATAATTATGAGATTAAACAAAATGTTTTATATTAAGTACTTGGCAAATATCTTGCCACATTTTCCATTATTTTTAGATATTATTTTATTCATCATCATCATCATCATCATCAATAAGATAACTAGGTATTTTATCACAGCTTGATTTAAAAACCCAAATGAAAACTAATCAAGGAAAGGAAAAGTTAGAATTTGCCTTTTTTGTTATGTTGTGACGGTGTTGTTGGTAGTCATAGTAGTGATGGTAGTGGTGATTTTTTATTTCTGTTTGGTGAAATTTTGCGGGGTTGTTAATTTTTATTTGTTCATGTTTTTGTGCTTTCCAGTGAGGAAATAAAACATGTTTTGGTAAACATGTCTGATTTTAGTAATTTATATCAATAATCTGTAAACAAATATAGAACCTTGCTAAACAAATATAGAGGGTCCAATTATGAAGCTTTAAAATGTGTAAGCCTCATTAATCTCAGAGGACAACCTTGCATAATTAACAGAGTAAGTACCATTTCCAACTTTATAAATGAGGAGATGATGATGTAAAGATGAAATGATTAGTAGTAGTAAGGCAGAATTAGATGAGAGACCTCAGATTCTTACTTACCTTCTTCCTATTCTTCCAAGCTATGGCCTCTCTTGTGCTAGCAATACCAGATACAAGCCAGATAAGCAGACAAATGTGATGAACTGAAGTTCCCAGTGTAGAGTATTTCTTTATAATAAAAAGGATGATGATGATACTATCTCACTTGGGATGTACTCCTTGGGAGTCAATAACAAATAATCTTGTAAATGTGTTATATTTGGAGTACTTAATTATTCTTTAATGTTAACTCTTTAGTTACAAGTTTAATGAAAATGACTTCATGGAAACTTTTCATCCTGGTTTAGACAACTATCTGGATATTTCAAGGTATTTAGAGAATACTCACATGTTTCTTATAAAATGGCAGTTCCATAATATTTAACAAATAGTTATTCATTAACCTTCTCACCATCACAGAGTTGTTAAATAACTTTACAAATGTAACACAACCAGTAAGTATCTAAGCCAAGATTTGAACACAATCATCTCTTGGCAAACAACCACACTTTTAATTCTCAAGTTAAGCTACCTCCCCAAATCACAGATTTTCTACTGTATGATTATTTTGTTCATCTGAGGGAATTTTTTCCCCAGAATTTTTCTTATCTCTATTTTCCTTTACATGAAAGGATGTGGCTTTAAGTTTGGAAAAATGGAGATTTTCCTGCAAAGATTCTGCCAATTCTTTACTTTTACCAGTTCTCATCAACAGAGTTTCATTCACCCCCTTTAAAATGGAAAGGAACTATTATTTCCTAAAGCACACAACTTCTAAAGAGTTACTAATTACCTCCTTTAAAGAAAAATACCAAACAATAAAAAAATAAACCACAGGAAATGATTTTGTTAACTTTCTATTTGCTTTCTAAGAAGGGAGAATAAAGGTGTTCCTGGATCTCCCACCAGCCAAGCCAAATCACATCTTTTAATACCATCTATCTTGGATAGAAAAAGCAAGGAAACCAAGAAGATGCTGGAGAGTATTATACCATGCCAACTGAGTTTATGTTTGTTGGATTCACAGAGTATTTACCTCTCAGAGTCACACTATTCCTGGTATTTCTCATAGTATACACATTAACTGTGGTAGGAAATATAGGCTTAAAGATCTTAGTTAATATCAATTCAAGCCTTCAAATCCCCATGCATTATTTTCTTAGCAACTTGTCTTTCTTGGACATCAGCTATTCTACAGCAATCACTCCTAAAATGCTGGTAAATTTCTTAGCATACAAGAAGAGTATCTGTTCCTCTGGCTGTGAAATACAAATATTTTTCTTTCCTTGTTTTGCTGATGCTGAGTGCCTTATCCTCGCAGCAATGGCATATGACTGCAATGCAGCCACCTGTAAGTCAATGCTCTATTCTACACTTATGTCTAGGAGAGTCTGTATCTGCTTCATTGTGTTGGCATACTTCAGTGGAAGTCTGACTTCACTGGTGCATGTCTGCTTCACATTCAGTATGCCATCTTGCAACTCCAATCTTGTCAATCATTTTTTCTGTGTTATCCCACCTCTCCTGGCTTTACCATGTGCAGATACCCATATGAATGAGCTTCTGATCTTTGTCTTGTGCGGCTTCATCCAAAGCAGCACTTTCATGGTCATAGTGATCTCGTACTTCTACATTCTCCCCACTGTTTTGAGCATCAAGTCCCCAGGAGGCAGAAGTAAAACATTCTCCACCTGTGCTCCCCATCTCATAGCAGTCACCTTATTTTATGGGACTCTCCTGTTTATGTACTTACATCCCATGACTAGTTATTCTCAAAACAATGATAAGGGGGTTGCAGTGTTTTATACAGTTGTCTTACGCAGTAATCTACAGTTTCAGAAACAAGGATGTGAAAAATGCACTAAAAAAACTATTAGAAAAAATGAATTAGAATTTAAATCATTTCAAACATACAAGGCCTACCCTTCCCTTCCAATCACATCATGTACAACTACCCCAAATGTACCTCATGCTCATCCCTCAACTTTTACCATCATTTGCCACAAGAGACCTTTTCATCATCAGTCATAAAATGCTGTGTCCCCATTTTCCAGGAATTTTCTATCCCAAATTTTTCTCTATAAATATTCCTGAATTACAAAATGAAAATGTACCTGCCCATCATTTATATTCCTGAAATACTTTGGACTCATTATATTCATCATGTTTCATGGAAGGTATGTATTGATTTTTCTGTTAACCCACCTACATTAGAACATTATTGGCAGCATGGGATATGTATTATTGGTTTATTTTCCAACACCTATAAAAATCTGATATATGGTGTGTCCTCATTAATGTGTGTTAGCAGATGAAAGAATGGGGGGATGGATGAATGTATGTATGGATGGGTAGATCTAGCCCTCTGAATTTGTGTTCTGTACTTACAAAGCATTTATCATCAGGGGAGGTTGATATTAACTATGGTGGGTAGTGGTGGTAGTGGTGGGGAGGTGGGTTCATTGGCTTTCAGGAAATCAAAGAGAAGGCACATAGCATAATATCAGGTCAGAGTGAAGGTCTAACACATTATCTGTCTTTGTGGTAGATTGATTTCCTGGAAGTAATCCATTCACAAAAGGTATTTGTGAAAATCAAATAAGATTGTAAAGGTCATGAAGATTATAAACTCCATAAATTACTATTTCCACATATATGTTACTTACATTTTCTTTGAGGTTCTATATTCAAGAAGAGGTAAAAAATTGCTCTCAAAACTTTATTCTGTAAACTGACAATGCAAAACAATTGAACTAAACACTACAATTATGTTTGATCATGACTTCATCTAATGTTCTCTGAGGTTAATTTTGATTCTACAGTCTGTGTTTACTTTTTATTATGTCTTGAAGGTTGAAGCAATACCTTTTTTACCTCTGAATTTATAATATTGTGCATTTTTCAATAACTATGAAAATATAAATGACTGGATCAGTTATACCAAATATACCCCCATTGTTTACTTAACATAAAGTTTAGTCAAATAAATTTGATATGAAAATGAAATATATACTTGAATGGCTTAGTTTCCTCTTGAAATGGGGACAGTAAGGTACTGTCTAATGAAAAGTGTTGTTTTGAAGACTAATTGAACTAATATATGTAAAGCTACTAGTATATGTATAACTTGAGGATTTAAACAAACTAAAATGTTTAATTCTCCTAGAAAATAGGTAAAGCTTTTAGAACAGTGCCTGGCACATAGTAATAGCATATAATTGCTGGCTATTTTACCACTACTATATTATTATTTAAGAAAGCAATCAAGATTTAATTCCCTAAAATAAAATACACATTTTCTGAAGCAATCCAAATATTCTGGGATGTTGCCAGAGCTGAAAATTCAGCTTAGCCACTTTTTGTCATATCAAATTATTTACCCTTCTAAGAAAACCTTGTCAGAGTATGGGTGGGTTTAAAACTGTTATTTATTTGTTCTTTTTTTAGTAGTTCTTGAAATTTATAAGGTATATTGAACTTTTCTTGCAATTTTAATGTTCTCTCCTGTTAAAAACATGAACTCTTTGGTTATTCATTCATTGGGTTGAGGGTCATCAAATTAGAAGAAGCATTTCAACAGCTTCTTTAACAGGGAACTATCTAATGTAAAGCTTATTTTCAAATTTCTGAAGTAAGTTAGCTTAAGTTAATTAAAGTTGAGTGGATTTGTAAACTATTAAAATTGGTAAGAGTTGATCTATCCTTGGGTTTCTCAAAAGTAGCACTGTTGATACTTTGGGCCAGGTAATTTTTCATTGGGGGCTATTCGGTGCATTATAGGTGATAAATAAAATCCATTAGGCCCGACATAGAGGAGGCCATGCTAAGCCCCATGTCAGCAAAACCAAAAGCCTAAGCTAGTTTTTATTTCCTGTAAAACCCTAGATTAGTCAGAATACAACATTTAAATAAAGCAGATCAGTTATCACAAGCTAAGTTCCTCATTCTTAAGCAATCAAATGCTCCCTACTTCTTAAGACTCCTTAAGAAAATGGAAACATAGTATCATCCAGTCATACCATTTATTCACTTGTTTCCTACATTTGCACTACATATTAGCTTCTCCTTTTCACCCCCTTAATGGTGCTTGCTTCTGAATGGGATGCTGCCTGATAAATCACTCAACTAAGTTTTGAGATCCATTGCCTCTACTCATTAGATGACAGTAGCAGGCCACCTATTTTTTTCACCATGAAGATAAATTCATATATTGCTAAATGTCCACTGAGGTGACAAAGTCATCCCTGGTTGAGAACTTCTGACCTAGCCCAAATCTTTTTTCTTTGTCCATAAGGCAAAGTAAGCCCATAACAGTTAGGCTGGTACCTTAAATTTTGTAAGAATAATAATTTGGTAAGAAAATCTCAGATGTGATCTTATTTATTTTGTTCTATGTTATTTACCTATTTGCTATACATTTTTAGGTGTAAACAAATAAAATTAACATAATAAAATAAACACAAAATATTAAAGCCAAATTACATGCTTTATGAAATGGGGCACAGTTGAGAAGAAATTAGAAAAGAGTAGGATACATTAAATGAGATTTATTTTTCTGCTTCTGTCTATGATGAGAAAGAATGCTGTGTGAGAAGTTATATTACATTTCAATCATAAGAAAATAATACAATATTCAAACTTAAAATACAAAACAATGGAGTTCTCTCTGAAATAATATCTGTACTTTAATGAACAATTCAAATTGAGATAAGAAATAATGTTTATTTTACAATTCTACATCTTTATTGCCCTTATATTGAATATTAGAGGTGCAGGGCAAATGACTATTATGTCATGAGGTAGAAAAGGACAATTTTTCTAGTGACATCAGAGAAAAAAATTTATAGGTCACACAAAGTAAATCTATATCTTCAAAAGAATACATCCATAATTTTTTTCTCAGAGATAAAATATTTTCTTGAAACACTATCATTAGATAGTCATTTGCCATATTGAGAACATAAAAATAAAGATTGGGATTGAGTAATGATTGACAATCCATACTTTCTTTTACTCAGCCACAGACACAGTTAGGTATGGTAGAGAACACATGCCATAATTTATTACTAACATGTTATGCATTCCATTTAAGTATGCTTATGCACTATGGCACATTGCCTTGTTATACAGATATGGTCATCATAGTGTACCATGAGGATTTAACCTTAGATAACATTTGTCTTTTTTACATTATATGAGAAGATAAAAGATTTTGTTTCATAAAATCATCATTTTTATTTCATATTTATTGCTTGAACAAACTAAAGGTAAATGAACTGGCAACACTCACCAATATATCCACCCAGTCTCACACACACATACACACACAGTCTTTGGAAGAGTGTTTCTGGAGGAAAATTCACAGAAATCACAGCAATATCAGGTTTGTTATTCTAGTAGATCAACTCATTTTTTTTCTTATTTGGTCATTTCTCTTCATTATATTACTTTTTTAAAGGAAAATTTAGATTATGTAAATGTTACATTAAAAATATAGGGGGATTCCAATACACCCCATCCCCTCCCACTCCAAAACTTTTTCCTATTAACCACATCTTTTATTAGTATGGTACATTTGTTGCAATTAATGAACACATCTTAAAACATTGCTACTAACAATGGTCTATGGTTGACATTATCATTTACACTTTGCACTGCACAATTTTATAGGTTTTTAAAAAATGTATAATGTCTTGTTTCCACCATTGCAATATCTTGCAGAACAATTCCAGTGTCCTCCAAATGCCCAATTTTACACCTATTCTTCCTTCCTCCTCAGAACCTCTGGTGATCTCTGCCTTTATATCAATGTTACAAGTTCTTCCATTGCTACAATAATAATGTCTACTTTAGTCCATAATTGCATTCTTCCCTAGTTCATCCCATTTTGATGTTATACAAATAATCTGGCCATATGACCTATAATTATTGAGAAGCAGGCTATGTGCCTTTTAATGTGTATTATTAGAAAGGCAAAATTCTTCATTTAATGTTATCATTTGATGGTACCCAGTAGCCATACACAGTGACCAAACTCTGCATTCTAATCCTATTCTGCCACCTCAAAATTCTTCAGTTTGGAGAGCACACCAGCATCTCCTCTAGTTTTATCTGGAGTCTGTAAAAACAAGCTTTGCCCCTTAGACCATCCAAGGGAATAGAATACTGACATTGCTACCAAGAAGCACCACTCCACCTCTTAAATGAGTATGGCTTGTGTCCAAGCCTTGCAGTGACAGCTGTGCCAACTGCCAGAACCTGTGATCTAAACTGCCATATCAGCATTTGTTCTAATTATCTATTAATATGTTACAGAATTTAGTGCTGACAAAAATAAAAATCATTTATTTTGAAATTTGCAATTGAATCTATGATTTGTTCAGGTCTTTGGGGGGATTTCTCACTGCTCCAACATGTCCTGGGTCTCATTTGGAATCAATTGAACAGCTGGGGCTGGAATAGCTAGAGTTGTCTGGGCATCTCTTTTTCCTACAGTCTTAGGGCATCTCATTTTGGTCTCTTCAAATGTTCTGTTCAACAAAGTGGCCCTAAGTTAGTCCAAGGGTAAGTGTTCCACAAAACCAAGCATCCTATGACTTAGACTTAGAAGTATCAGAATGTCACTCTCACAGACTTCTATGGGTAGAACAAATCACTCAGAGTTAACACCAATTCAAGGGCAGGAGAAAAACCTACCTCTTGAGGAGGAGATTTTGTGAGTTTACAGTCATCTCTAATCTATCACATCATTCAACTATAATTGATTTTCTTAAACACTCAGTTCTATTTAGTGATAAAATTATGTAAATAAAGTCTTGGGGCCCCTCAATGCAAAAAGCAAACAAACTAAAAACAAAAACAAATCTGTACTGTATTTCTTCTTTGAGCTTCTTCTTCAATTTCCTTTAGATATAGTTTGAAATTTGAAATCCCCACAAGACTCTGTGTATGCACCAGTCCAAATCCCATGTGGTAGGCTGCAAGCTGTGAGATCCAATGACGGTTTTCAATGAATTCCCCAAGAGAAGCTGGCTGGCTGAAGTAGAGATGGAAATTCTCTCTTTTGACTACTGAAATCATCACTTCTCCTTTTTGGATGAGATATCTCTCTTTGTTGAAGGCAATTTCCTCAGATGATTGTAGATGCAATGAGCCATAGGTGCAATCAACTTTCTGATGATTTAAGTCCATGAAATATCTTCTCAGTAACAATCAGGCTAGTGCTTAACCAAACAATGGACAACATCATGTGTTCAAGTTGACACATGAACCTAACCATCACACCCACCAAACCCTTGACCCAGATAGACAAGCTTCTAGTTCATTACATTTGACCCAATACAAAATAAAGTCCACCTGTCCTAACCCTCCCACCCATATAAGTCAGATAAAATCTGTTCAATCATAAAGAGTGAAGCTAAATTACTTACCATCCTAGAAGATTGAAGTTACTTCTGTTTTTAAACATGCTCAGGCTTCCTTTCCACAACAAAAAGTTTGGGACCCTGAATAAAATGTTGTAATTTGCAAATTTGACTCTGATTTGCCTTTTGAAAAGTTTGGAAACACCATTAAGGTGTCCCTCTGGGGCTGTGGGCTCTAGTGACTGACCAGGTGATATATCCACAACAGATTTCTTGTGGCTATTGTTTGACTCCTGAGACTCTGCATCCCCAAGGTAATCTACTGTATCTGAACTCCATGTTTTGCCTCAAGTTCAATTGCCTTCTATTTGGGACTTTGGTTTAGGTTCCTGTGATTTTGGTTCTGTCACCAGATCAAGCATTTGGTTTTACTTTACTCCTCTCTCCTGTTCTCTAATTTTCTTTTTTTTTTATTTCACACCCCCCC
>PVKH010026310.1:0-13237 GCA_004027955.1 Chaetophractus vellerosus | reverse complement strand
ATGGGGACACTGAGCCTCAGAAAGGTTAAGTGTTGCCCTAGGTCACACCGTAAATGAATGATGGAGGTAGATTCAAACCAGGATCAGTGAAGCGCCAAACACATTCTTCTGCTCACATTAATGAAACCTCTACCCCCTGGGTCTGAACTGATCTCCAGCGGGGTGGGGGTGGGATCGCTATGGGAAGGACCTGGTGCCTTTTAATGCGGGGCCAGGGTAGAAGCAGAAAACAGAGAGGAGCCCTTCCTCTCATGCCTGTATGTGGTGTCTCTGACCCGGCCAAATCCGAGGGCGCCCTAGCGGTGCAGGTCATACGCGGGTGATTAGGCGACAGAACCCTTCGGCTCCGTTAAGGGGAGAGCAAAAGTTCGAGGCGACGCTGGCAGGGCCGCGGAGTGAGTTTCCTAACCGCAAGAGCAGCGCGGCGGGAGTCTGGGGATCCATAGCCCTTTCCCAGCAGGCAGCCGAAAGGCCGGCGGGGCTAGTCCAGACAGAGGTCAGCGCAGTCCTCCCACCCGGGGCGCATGACGGCGAGCGGCGCAGGCGGGAAGGGCAGGCCCCAGACCCGGCAGGCGCTGCGGGGGGCGCTTCCCCTCACCCAGCTGACCCTGGGCCAGCTTGGTCACGGCCACTGACACATCTCAGAGGGGTTTAATAAAGTGTGAGCCCACGACCGCAAGGACCCCTTAAATCTTCCCCCCTCCCCTTCATTACTTAGAAGAAGACCGCGGAAACAAATCACTTCGACCACTTAGGAAGCGATCAAACCTTTATAAAAATCCATCGCTCCCAAATCGATGGGCGAATATTTGCTGGGAATTTGTTTCAGAGGAATAAATATGGAGCGTGAGTGTATTAAATGCAAACGGGGGGACACGGTGGTGTTTTTCTTCATTGATTAATGACCTCTAAAATAAAACAAGTGGGAAGAGGAGCTGGGATCGATAAATTAACTAGTCAAATTCATCATTTTCTTGAGCAATTTTTTTTTCCCGAAAATTATGCTCAGGAAACCCATTGCACCCTTAGCTCAGAAGGAAAGAGGGAAGCCAGAGGTCAGAGCAAGGGGGGAAGTGGCAGGAGGAGACAGGGAATTAGGAAGGGGAGTCTGTCCGGGGGACCCTCTGTCTGATTTCGTTTGACATACAATTAAAAAGTTTGCCTCCATATTAATTAATTTTTCCCGATGGGGGTGGGGAACAAATAGTCTGTTGCCTTTGACAGGACTCCGATAAAGGATTTAGCAGCTCTCCCTTCTGCCCTCCACGCTCCTGCTTCTAGGTTTAAGGTCACGGGTGGCTGAGTTAATAATTCATTAATATAGACATTTATTCAGAAGGGCTTTCTTAGATCCACTCTCCCAGCCTCCTCCTAGAGATTTATTTTCCTGGAAAATGGATGGGGGTGGGGTAGGGAATCTGGGATGCAGGTGAAAGGAGGGGGAAGGAGAGAAAGGAAAATGAAGGGGGGGTGGCTGGATGCAGCTAGGAGAAAACATTGCTTAGCCAGATGTATTTAGCCTGCTTTGTCAAAAAACTTGGTTGAAAATGCAGCATTCAAGCAACATAGAGACTGGCCTCCAGTGGTCCTTTTTCCTGCTTCCACACCTATTCATTCACACCTCTTCAGAAAGCTCCTTTGCTCCTTGCAAAGGAGCTGGGCAGAGCCATCTAACTGAGGACCTTGAAAGGCAGGCAAAAAGGGAGAAAGCTTCTGAGAAAGAGGCACTCAAGCCCCATCCCAAGAAGTTCCCAAAGGAGGTGCTTCACAACTTGCTTGTACCTGGAATCTAAAGGAACCCTCCCTCCTAACGGCACAGGCAACTTCTGGAGAATACTCTATCCCCTCAGAAATGGAATTTATAGGGGCATAGCATTAAAATAAGCCAAAATAAAAAATAAAAAAATCCAGATTATCATGGAGATTACACTCCAGTGGGTAGAGACAGAAAGTAAACAGTAAATCAGTAACTGTCAGATGGTAAATATTATGGAGAGAAAGCTTTTTAAAGTATAAATGTAGGCGGAGAGTGTTAACTATTTTAACATGAAGGCTTCTCCCATATGGTGCAATTTGAATAGAGATTTAAAGCAAGAGGGCGGCCCTCCCTTTGCCCCTGCCAGTTTCTAGCAGCTCCTACCTTGTTCCTGTGAGCTGCTCTGTATCCATTCATTATTCACATCAGTTGGAGTTGCCTCTCTTGCTGGTGATTTGGAGCTTGACACAGTGACTCCGAGTAGTCTGCAAACTGACTGGGCCTCAGTTTCTTCAGCTACCAAATGAAAGGATGGGGCTAATCTTGCTTTCTATTTTAAACTTTCTATAAAGCAGCCATTAAATTCTGACCTTCCTCTCTACCACCCACTTTATACCCCACATCCTGGATACTGTGAACCTAAGGTGTGTGTTGTGTAAAATGTATCAAGAAACTGAACACAAGAAAACTCATGCTGCTTATTGTCATCACAGCAGTCTTCCCATCGATCCCTTGCATCTTCACTCTTTTGTCCTTATTTGGTGATAGAAAACAGTGCTCCGCCATAGGAAAGAAAGGGTGTGAGGAGACGCATTAGGGAGATGGCACAGAAAAGCTTAGCAAACAGAAGTCAGCTCTTGCCCCAGATGATGCAGCATGAGCTTCACCGTTCAGCTGACGTGCCACCTCTTCTGAAGCCTTGGCAGTTTATACATGTCATCTCCTCGGCTTTCTTCCTGTCACAACAGTACTCAGAAGGCAAGCGCTTCACTTTGCTAGGTCAAAGTTGGCCTCTGAGGCCAAGAGAGCAAGCTCAGTCTATTTCTGACCACTCCCTTTCATCCTCTGCCAGGACCACCACAGACCGCACCTGTTCACTTGAAATGCACTGAACCCTTCAGCTACTCTCACCCTGGTCACCCAACAGCTGTCACTCAAACAATGCCTCTCAGCCACCATGGGCCTGATTTGGATTTGACCTACTGACCTTGAGGTGAAAGGCTCTACAGTCCATTACCAATCTCAGGAGCCAGTTCATTCTCACTGGAAAGCTCTAAATATATCCTTTCCGTTTGCAGGAAAGTCAGTTATTCTTATTTGCAAAGTCCTCGTGAGTTTAAAACATATCAGGAGGGAGTTCTATTCCATGAAAATTTGATGAATAGCCATTGGGTGGAAAACAACTCTTCTTTTTTCTTTTGCTAAGTCTTGACCAGGAAAGGGAAATACTTGGACAAAGGAGAATGATTTCCTCAGAAACACATATCCCCTTACCTACCTCCACCCTTCTCCCAGGAATCCAATCCCCCTTTTTTTCTGAGAGTCTGTGAGAATAGATAAGTCCAACTTAAGTCTGCTACAAATTAACAGCTCTACATAATATATAATAAGCACCTACTGTGCACAAGAGACTATTGGTAGGGGCCTTTGGGCCAATCTCCTTTGAAGCTTTTCTAGCAATTGCTACCTGCTTATAACACAGTCATCTAGATTGGTCCCTAAATTAGTAGAAGTCTGTGGGCCTTAAGTTACAATCAGATGAAGCAAGCATGTCTCAGTGCATCCATTTGAAATTAGGAACATATGCAATGGTTGGTTCACTTTCCAAGGACTGGAGGGTTCCTAGTGCGTGGTGGTTCACTGTCCCCAGGTGCCTGGCAACTGTCTCTAGAAGCCAGGACCACTTCTAGCTAACCCTGTAAAAAAGGACCTGTACTCCCCAGAGGCTCTTACACCTGTGGAAACCCTGTGAAGCCCGTTTGCCTCCCTCGTCATAGACTCTCCTTGTGGATGGGGACACTTTCTCTCCTCTGAGCTTGTCTTCATTGTTTTATTTCTGATGAATCTTCATTACAGCCTCAGTTAAAGACAAAAAGAATCTATTCTCAGTGTCTTTTCTGAAGTCAGAAAACTTGCTTTCACAGACCCAGCCTTCCCTCTTCAACTGCCAGTCTCCAGGGCCAGTAAGTAGTATAAGAGTTCAGAAGAGGAAGCCATCACTCTAGGCTAGGGGCTGATCATGTAAAGCTTCACAAACAAGACGGGTCATGAAGATTTTCTGGATTTGGGTGAGTAGAGAGGAACTAAGGAAAGTCATTCTAGGAAAGGGGAACTGCCTAAGCAAAGACCCAAAGACAGGGCCTCTACACAAATTACATGGGAGTCCCAAGGTGAGTCCCAATGGCCAGGGGCTTTCCTTCCTCCATCCATGAGAATCACAATTAAACAGCTGGTTGCTCTCTCTAAAACTCAGGGCAACATCTCCTGGGGGCTCTGCAGTCATATTCCTTAAGTTTGGAAAGATACTTTAATTAGAATGTCTTGACCTAATTAGCTCACATTTAAGACTGAGAATCAACTTAAAATTAAGACATTAAAAAAAAAAGTTGAAGATTCCAGGATGAAGCCATGAGTGCAGCAGAAATTACCAATGGACCGTGGTTTGGTGAGCTTGGCTCTGGAGGGTACACACTATGATTCTATGGCCTGCTTTTTTAAACTGCAAAAACTATGCAAAAAAAAAAAAAAAAGGAAATGTTGAGAGAAGTTCCAAAGACTAGTGAAACAGATCCTTCTAAAGTAAAAGCCATGTAGGAAAATGTTCTAGAGTAGGCAGATACATTTTCCAAAGATCCTTACAGACTAAATATGGTTAATCAATCTTGGAAAGGAAAGAAAAAGAAATGACTGAAAAATCCTTGAGCTTCTTGAGTCAAAGAAAAAAAATCATTTTGGCATTGACAAGTCTGCCAGATTCTTAAACAGAACTAAAAGAAGGTTTTGCATGATCATATAATACATTCTTAGTCTGTTTTCATAATACAGTAATTGACAAGTGACAGTGGAACATTGATTGGAAAACTAACACTTGGAAATTCAGTGATTAACAATTTGACTTTTAAAAATATCATTAAGCTTGACTCTGTTTTTGGACATTTCTCTCTTGTCTGTCTGGATTGGCATGCATTTTTTTTCAATAGAAACATGTTTGAATGAACAATTATTTTGTTTGGCAGCAGCCTAATAGTTTAGGTATAGATTTCAAAATTGAACATTTACTCCATAAGCAAATGTTTTCAAACAGAGACTTCTTCCAATTATTGCCTCAAAACAAATGTTTGTCTTGGAACCAGCAGTGGAGTCCCGTAAACTTCCACAGGACCATTACTACTATTCTGTCATCTTCAAATGTTCCCCTTGATCATATTCTCTTACAGACTTCCCTGGGATTCTTTGCAAGATAGCTGTATTAGTCAGCCAAAGGGGTGCTGATGCAAAGTACTAGAAATCTGTTGGCTTTTATAAAAGGTATTTACTTGGGGTAAAAGCTTACATTTACAAGGCCCTAAAGAGTCCAGCTCAAGGTACCATAAGAAGTACTTCCTCATCCAAGGTCTGTTGCCATATTTTGAAGCAAGATGGTGGGCGATGTCTGTGAGGGTTCAGCCTTCCTCTTTCCTCTTAAGGCTCTGTGGCTGGCATAGGGCTCATCTCTCTTCCTCTGGGGCTCATTTCTTTCAAGGCTCAGCTGCTCTGGCCTCTTCACAAGGTGAGCTGTAAACACTCAGGTGAATGGCTCATCTCTCTTCCCAGGGCCTCTGCCGTGTCTATGGAACTGTCTCTCTTCCTCTGTGTATCTTCTCGGTGTATCTACTTCTGTGTGTCTCCTTGATTGAGTGTCTGTTTATTTAGCCCACAAAGGAGGCAGGGACTCAAACTGAGTCACCCTAATGGTGTGGTCAAATCAAAGTCCTAATCTTAATTTAATCAAGTAAATGTAAAGCCTTTGAATTTAAATCAATCAAAGGGTATCATGCCCAGAGGAACAGACCAGTTTACAAACATAATCTCTCTTTTTGGAATTCATAAATAATCTCAAACTGCCACGGTAGCCCCCCCAAAAAATGCTTTTGAAAGATGAGTGCAAGCCATTTCAAAATGATTTTTCTTGCTTAAAACAGATCAGCAGTACATGCACATTCAGCACTGTGTCATGTCATTGGTGTATATGCCATTTTACTTGCTATATGCTCGTTGGCACTACTTGTCTTCTCATTTCCAAAGCTGTGAAAGTAGATACCATTTCCTTCTTCCTGAGACAAAGGAGAAAGGATCAAGTTGGTGTGAATCTGTGAGTGTGTTTGTATGTGCATGTGTAGATGGAAGATGACTCTACACCATCTGAGAAGGATATTAATGAAAATCAGGCCTGATGTAGTCTATCTATATTACCGAGGACATTTTCAACTACAAGCAACAGAAATGAAAATAAACTGGTATCAGCTCTTTAAAAGGATTCATTGGCTCACATATGTAAAAAACAGGCTGTGGGTTTCAGGTTTAGGTGGATTTGGAGGAGTGAACAATGCTGTAAAGTCTCAGTTTTTTCCTTCATCTCCTGGCTGTGCCTTCCTCTGTTTTGACTTTCTCAGGCAGAATCTTCCCCCAGCTATTCTTCTAGATAGCAGTTCCAGGGGAAAGAGCACTTGTTTCCCAATTTTTCAAACAGAAGTCCTTGAATTGAGTCTTAGCAGATGGACTTGGTTCACCCAGCGATCCCTGAACTAACCATTGTAACCAAGGAAATGGAATATATTGACTGGTCAGGACTGGAGCTCAGCCTTACACCAACCACTTAGACTGAGACTGGAGCAGGAATAACTCCCTAATGACCTGGGTGCTGTTACTAGAAGAGTGGAATGAATGCTGAGCAAGTAAATAGCAGATGTCTCTTCCACTAGGAAAGCTTTGTCTGCTAGTAGGTGTAAGTCACTTTCTGCAGGGAATATTGCCATTGGCAAGACCCAGACTGGTCATAGCCAGTCTCTCTTCATTTCTTGGATAATGGGTAGCAATACCTGGCCATCCCTCCTGAAGCCACTACAAGTGTCCCCTAGGATCAGAGCTGTAACTAACAATTTTGGCTCCTACGGCAAATCATCCTGTGGCACACACCATTAGTTGACTGATCCAACCCCCATCTTCAACCCTTTTTTGCCTGTCCGCCTGTTTTAGTTTCCTGGGCTGTTCAAAGCAGATACCATTAAATGGGTTGGCGTTAAACAATGGGAATTTATCAGCTTACAGTTTGAGGCCATGAGAATGTCTAAATCAAGGCATCCTCAAGGTGATGCTTTCTTCCCCAAAGCTGCTTGCTGTAGTCCTTGGCTCCTCTGCCACACAGCAAGGCACATGTTTTTGTTGTTTTCAGCTTCTTGCTTCCATGGCTTTCTCTCTCTCTCTGTACTCATTCTATTTATAACAGATTTCAGTAAGAGAATTAAGACCCATCCTGAGTGAGGTGGATCACAACTTAACTGAAGTAGTCTCATCAAAAGATCTTATATACAATAATTTCACACCCACAGAAATGATTTAGCTTTAAGAACATGATTTTCTGGGGTACACACAGTTCCAAACAACCATACCACCTTCTAGGATTGACTTAGAAGCAGCCAATGAGATGTAAGTCTTAGTCTTTTGTTGAGAAATCTAAGAAAGCTTTTAAGAAGGGATAGGATCATAAGATTGTGAGAAGATGGTGGAGTAGGGAGATCCAGGACTCAGTCCTTCCACCAGAACAACTATTAAACAGGCAGGAACTATCTGAAATAAATACTTTGAAATTCTAGAGACCAGAAGATGACCGTATATCATCCAGGGAAGAACAGGAGGAAGAGGCTGATAAACTACGGTGGAAGAACAATAAATTGTTCTCTGTGCAGCAGCGACAGTGCCCAAACCCCACCTTGAGGCAGGCCGCAGTGAGGCCTAGACCCTTGCTAGCTCACTGGTGACAGAAAGGGACATAAAAATCCTTTGCCCCAATACCATGGGTGGGCACAACTGATCACTAATCATGGCTTTCAATTAGCAACTTCAGATTGCTAAGGCCTGGCTCTGAGAATGGCCATTGTTTTGACATGCCATGGACAAAGGCTGGGATGGAGGAGACTTAAAGATGCTACATTTCCTCAGGGTTATGGGGGACAGGTAGTGAAAGGGCTGCATTTGCTGGCAAGCTAAGAAAGCTCAGCTTTGGAAAGCTATGGAAGAAGCTCTTGACGCCCTTCCTGATGCCTCCCCCAGGGCACTTTGAAGCTGGTCTGCACCTTGGTGGATCCCCAGCCCTGTTTTGGCAGGGAAAGACTGACTTGGGAAGTCCTCTCTTGTGTTCTGTCCTACCAGAATTTGCCCTCCAGGCCAAAGCAACTTGTGACAATGAGAGAAGTGTATAGAGGTGGACAGTCTGGGACAAAGGCTTGCTGTCTTCAAATACCCAGGAGAGGGAGGTCTGTCTCCTGGGAAACAGATGGGACAGCCAAACTCCTATAAATAGGAGAACTCCAAAACAACTAACAAGTAAAGACCCCAGACAAGACACAGTCCTGAAAGACAGGGAAAACCCTGCACATTGCATTTGCCTTGGGCAGACCTTCCTGATAGGTGGCCAGAAGCTCAAAAAGATCTGTCTTATCACAGCTGGTTACAAAATCATGAAACAGACATCGCAGGGAATAAATCCCAGAGTTAACATTATATTTTAAAATACACAGTGTGTAACAAAAGAGTACTAGACAAACAAACAAACAAACAAACAAAAAACAAACAGGAAATGATGGTTCATCCACAGGAAGAGGACAAAAATCCAGAAAACACCAACAAAGAAGGCCAGAATTTAGACATACCAAAAAAAAAAGCCTTTAAAAAGTCATCTTAAAAATGTTCAGAGATATAAAGGAAAATACAGAGAAAGAAGTAAAGGGTATCAGGAAAACAATGAATAAGCAACATGAGAATCTTAGTAAAGAGATAGAAAATTGAAAAAGGAACCAAAGAGAACTACTTGAATTGAATACCACAGTAACTGAAATGAAAAATTCCCAGGGAGAGGCAGATGTAGCTCAAGCAATTGGGCTCCCATCTACCATATGAGGGGTCCTGGATTTGTTTCCTGGGGCCTCCTGGTGAAAGCAAGCTGACCTGCGTGGCAAGCTGGCCCATGCGGAGAGCTGGCCCATACAGCAAGCTGATGCAACAAGATGATGCACAAAAAGGAGACACAGAGGAAAAGACAATGAGAGACACAACAAGCCAGGGAGCTGAGGAGGCTCAAGAGATTGAGTGCCTATCTCCCACGTCAGAAGTTCCCGGGATCGGTTCCCAGTGCCTCCTAAAGAGTAGACGAGAAGACAAGAAGACACAAAAGAACATGCAGTGAATAGACACAGAGAGCAGACAGTGAGCACAAGCGCCAAGGGGGTCGGAATAAATAAAATAAAATAAATCTTTTTTT
Source organism: Chaetophractus vellerosus (assembly GCA_004027955.1). NCBI lineage: Eukaryota > Metazoa > Chordata > Mammalia > Cingulata > Chlamyphoridae > Chaetophractus > Chaetophractus vellerosus. The sequence goes on along the minus strand of PVKH010026310.1, from coordinate 3,965 downwards.
TTTTTTTTTTAGTTTCCAGGGTGGTTTCAATAGCAGATTGGAGCTGGCAGAAGATAAAATCAGTGAAGTAAAAAACATAATACTTGAAATGAGTCAGGCTAAGGAGCAGAAAGAAAAATTAATTCTAAAAAGTGAAAATAGACTAATACACCTCTGGGACACCATCAAGTACACCAATATATGTATTGTGTGATGCCAGAAGATTAAGAAAAAGAAAAAGTGGCAGAAGGAATATTCAAAGAAATAATGGCAGAGAACTTCCCAAACTTAGCAAAACACATGAATAAACACATCTAAGAAGCTCAGAGAACACCAAACAGGATAAATGAAGAAAAATGCAACCCATCATATATTGATCACACTATCAAATGAAAAGGACAAGGAGAGAGCTCTGAAAGCTGCAAGAGAAAATCACGTTCTGTACAAGGGAGTCCCAATTAGATTGAGTGCTGATTTCTCATCAGAAACCATGGAGGCAAGAAGGTAGTGGGTGGAAATATTTAGTGCTGAAAGAAAACAACTGCCAGCCAAGAATTTTATATCTGGCAAGAATAAAAAACTGAGGGAGAGATTAAGACATTCTCAAATAAACAAAAGTTGCGGGAGGCCCCTGGTCACAGCAGCTCAGGCGGGAGAAGGAGCAGTAGTGGCCAGCAGCCCAGCTTCGAGAAGACTCCCGGCGCACCACATCCAGTGGCACCACCAAGATGCCCAAGAGGAAGGTCAGCTCAGCTGAAGTGGTGGGGAAGGAGGGGCCCAAAAGGAGATCGTTGAGATTAGCTGCTAAACCTGCTCCTGTGGAAGTGGAAGCGAAGCCAAAAAAGGCGGCGGGAAAGAATAAACCTTCAGGCAAAAAGGTACAACCAAAAGGGAAAAGGGGAGAAGCTGTAGTGACTAACCAAGAAATGAAAGAAGTTTTACCTGCAGAAAATGGAAAAACTAAAAATGAGGAGAGTCCAGCCTCTGATGAAGCAAGAGAGAAAGAAGCCAACTCTGGTTAATACCATATACCATGTCTTATCAGTGGTTTCTCCCTTCTTGTACAATCCAGAGGAATATTTTTATCAGCTATTTTGCAAATGCCAGTTTTTTAGTAGCTCTAGAAGGGGCATTTTTAAGAAGGTGATCGGAATCCCACCTCATCCCTTTTTTTTTTTTTTTTTTTAGTGTAAATGCTTTTTTTAAAGAGGGAAAATGATTTGCTGGTTGTTTATTTTTTGGTACAACCAGAAAATAGTGGGATATTGAATTATGGGAGGCTTTGACTGTCTCGGGGGTCAATTTGACATTCCACTGGGGGCTGGCAGTTTTTATACCCTGTAATACAACACATACTAAATGGTGATTTGGAATCACAGTCATGCATTTAATATGTGTTGAACATTTAAAATTACTCCTATTCCCATGTTTTTTAGTAGACATGTTTCTTAAAACCACTCCCTGATCTTGGCTATCCCTATCAGAACTCTATAACATCCTTGGTCATGGTTGTCCAGTTTTTCTAATAACTTTATTATGTGTTGTGTATTGGAAATGTGAGTGTGTAGTGTGTGTGGTATTAAGTTGTGAATTAGTGAGACTTAAAGACATAACAGTACTTGATATCCTCTTAAGGAAAACTTGCCTCCAAATTTTAAGCTGGAAAGTCACTGGAATGACTTTAGAAAAATAACCATGTGGCTTTTTAGGTTTTCTGTACATACATTAAGAATTGTGTACAAATTGTTCATAACGACTGTGCTGATCTTCAAAACAACCAATAAAATCTCAATAATGAAAGAAAGAAAAAAAAATCTGAGAGACTTCATCATGAGTAGACCTGCCCTACGAACAATGCTAAAGGCAGTTTTTCAGACTGAAAAGAGAGGACACTAGACAGTGGTTCAAAGTGACATAAAGAAATAAAGACATGTGATAAAGCTATCCATTTGTGTAATTATAAATGTCATTATTATTGTAGTGTACAGTTTGCCATGTAATTCCACTTCTTACTTCCTATAGGTACTAAAATGCAAATGCATAAAATGTAATGATAAATACATGGTTTTGGACTTACAATGTATAAAGATATAAGTGGAAACATGTACAAACAAAGGTGAGGGGACAGAGGGTTATAGGGAAAGTATATGTGTATGCTATTGAAACTAAGTTGGTATCAAACCAAATATGATTGTTATATATTTAGGATGTTAAATTTTAACCCCATGGGGCCAGCTGTAGCCCAGTGGATAGGGCACCAGTACACCACATGGGAGTCCCCGGGTTCGGTTCCCGGGGACCTCTCCGAGTGGACAGACCTCCTGAGAAGGCAAAAGCCGCCATGGGCGGGGCAGAGCCACTGTGAGCAGGGCAAAAAGCTGCCATGGGCAGGACAAAGCCGCCACGGGCAGGACAAAGCTGCCACGGGCAGGGCGAGCCGCCTGCAAACAGAGCAAAGCCTCCTGAAATGGAGCAAAGCCGCCTGTGAATGGAGCAAAAGCTGCCTGGGAACAGAAGCAAAGCCGCCCACAAAGCGGGGCAAACCACCTGTGCAGTGAGCTGACTCGGTGCATCGCCGCAGCAGGGGGAGACAAAGCAGACATAGAAGAACACAAAAAATGAACACACAGCAAGAGCAAGCAGAAAGGGGAGGGATATGTAACAACAACAAAAAATTTTAACCCCATGGTAAACACAAGAAAAATAGATGAAAAATATATCCAGATAGAAAAGAGAAGACCTTCAAGATTGTACAACACAAAAATCAAATAAATATAAAAATAGGCATTAATGGAAGAATTGAGGGACAAAAAAGGTATAAGACATACAAAAGCTAAATAGTAAAATGGTAGAAGAAAGTAATGCATTATTGGTAGTGACTGTAAGTGTAAATGGATTAAACTCTCCAGTCAAAAGGCAGAGATTAGCAGAATAGATTAAAAAGCATGATACTACTATATGCTGTCTGCAAGACACTCAAAAACTCACCTTAAAATCAAAGATACAAGGAGGCTGAAAATGAAAGGATGGAAAAAATTTACTATACAAGTAATAACCAAAAGAGAGCTGAGGTAACTATATTAATATCAGATAAAGTAGACTTTAAGTAAAAAATGCTTATGAGGGACAAGGACACTCATTATATATTGATAAAGGGAACAATAGAACAAGGAGATGTAAAAATTATAAATATATATGCACATAACAGAAGAGTACCAAAATATATGAAACAAACTCTGACAGATTTGAAGGGAGAAATTGACAATTCTGCATTACCAGTAGGAGACTTAATATACCACTTTCAATGGTGGATAGAACATTTGGTATGGTAGAAGATCAATAAGGAAATAGAAGACTTGAACGATATTCTAAACCAACTAGACCAAAGAGACATATATGGAACACTTCACTCAACAAAAATAGAATACACACTCTTTTAGAGTGCACATGGATCGTTATCCTGGGTATACCATATGTTAGGTTACAAAACAAGTGTCAATAAATTTTAAAATATTGAAATCATACCATGTATATTCTCCAACCACAATGGAATGAAAACTAGCAATCAATAAAGAGAGGGAGAGACAGAAAATCCACAAACATATGGAAATTAAACAACATACTCTTAAACAACCAATGGATTAAAAAGGAAATCACAAGTGAAATTAGGAAATATCTTGAAGTGAATGAAAATGAAAATACAACATATCAAAACTTATGGGATGCAGTGAAAACAGTGCTGAGAGGTAAATTTATGGCTCTAAATGCTTACATTAAAAAAGAAGACTTCAAATCACAGACCTAACCTCAAAACTGGATGAACTAGAAAAAGAAGAGCAAACTAAACCCAAATCAAGCGAAGGAAGGAAATAACATAGAGCGGAGATAAATGAAATAGAAAACAAACAAACAAACAATAGAGATAATCAACAAAACAAAAGTTGGTTCTTTGAAAAGATCAATAAAATTGACAAACCTTTAGCTAG
>PVKH010026309.1:0-13237 GCA_004027955.1 Chaetophractus vellerosus | reverse complement strand
TCCCCCCCCCTTTCTGCTTGCTTTTGCTGTGTGTCCATTCTTGTGTTCCTCTCTGTCCGCTTTGTCTCCCCCCGTTGCGGTGACGCGCTGAGACCAGTCACCGCGCAGGCGGCTTTGCCCCGCTTGTGGGCGGCTTCTGCTTCCATTTACGGCCGGTTCCGCTTCAGTTTGCAGGTGGCTGGCTGCGCTCCGTTCACGGGCAACCTGACCTGCCTGTGGCGGCTTTGCCCTGTCCGTGGCAGATTTTTGCCCTGTCCATCTACAGTGTTTGGTATCCTGGGGAGTTTTTCAGATAAAGCAGCCTGTACCTGGCTCTTCCCCTTACCCAATACTCCCCTCTGATCCCTCTTGTATATAGCAGGCAGGGATGTCTCCTTCAAAAGATGCCTCAGCCTATTACTTAAAGAGCATAGAAGTTAAAGGACAAAAAGTTTCCAATGAGGTGGAGCAAAAACTTTCCACTGGGAGACTGGGGAGAAGAGGAAGATGTTTTTTAAGGCCTTTTTGGAGAATATGTTTGTGCGTTAACAAGAAATGATTTGAAAGATTGGGGTAAAAATTGGAGGAATTCATAAGATCCAATCAGTACCATCCTGTGACATAGAGTAACGTCAGGCATTGTGGGAAAAAAAGTGAAGATCCTGAGTGTGGAAAATATCGAGACTTATGAACAGATTTTATAAGTTAGTGGAAGTTAAAGAGTCAAGGGGCTCAAAAGTGCTAGGAAGAAGAGCAGCTCCAAAATGTGCGAGCAGGGCATTAGGCAAAATAGAGAGGTAAGAGAAGGCAAAGGAGACCTAATGTGTGGAAGGAATACAAATGCGGTAAGGGAACATGAGATCTTGTTATGACAAAGAACTTGTGCAATTAATGAGGTAAAAAGCAAAACAGAAGAAAAGGTGGAGCCCTGAGATTTTAATCTTCATAGCAGAACAGTTGAGAGCTGTCTGACTGAAATGAGGTGAAGAGAAAAGACTTTGGAAATATGGAGATTGAAAAATTATGAAGTCAGGCTTTTTGGTGAATTTACATCTATAATGGCAGAGAATAAAAAAAAAAAGAAAATTCTAAGCTAAGTGTTAAAGTTAGAAAAGTGATGATGTGGAATGTTTTGTCACTGGGATATTTGTTACAATAACTATTTGGAATGGAAGGTATATTTTTCAAAAATATGGGTCACATATCAAAATTATTTTGACACGCAGAAATATAATCCATCTTACTTAGTATTACCCTTAGCCTTTGTCTTTCTGATTCACATAGAAGAAACTCCACCTTCTTTAGTTTTAACCATTATTCTAAGATTTGCTTATTGAAAAACATTTAAAATTATATTGTAAACTCCCATTTAATAGAATTAGACTACCATGTGATGAATTCGCTTAGCATTTGACAACTCTTGTTACCATAAAGAATTTTCTCCACTGTGGAAGCAGTAGGTTCAATGGTACAGTCTTTATCTATGGAGGCACACTGGGTTCTAGGTTTAGAACGTAGCTCTCAGTAACTAAATTATTTGAGAATTACCAGTTAAACACTAATCACTGTAGCGGAGCCTGTATTTCAGCAAGTATTTCAGGAACTTTCATGTCCTGTTCTAGACACTAAGATTTCATTAATGAACAAGAGAGATATGTTTGCAGCCATCTCAGAAGAAGAAAAGGCAAACATTAAACAAATAATCCTGAATGTGATTAATGCTCAGAAAGAGGAATTATAGGGCTTTTTCTTCTGCATAATGTTTTAGTTTATCCTACTGGGTGTAAATAAATGAACGTGAAGATATGACAAAGCAAATTATTTTTCTTTCTATATCTACCTGAATTCAAAATGAATAAACTATACACAAAGTAAAAAATTAATGATTTATAAGCATAATAAAAATATTTATTAAGTACCTATCATGTATCCAAGTCGTTAATACCTGTTAACTCTAATCAGTGGCAGTATCAAAATGGACAATTGATGTTTTCTTTGGAAACAGTACTTCAAACCCTCATCCCCACCCCCCAATCAGCTTGGCATCCCTAAGCCCCTGTTATATGGAAATCCCTATGGAAAACCTCAAGATAAATATTAACTTAAGGTTTTTTTTTTGAGGTACCGGGGCTGGGGATTGAACCCCGGACCTCCTATATGGGAAGCTGGTGCTCAACTACTGAGCCATATCAGTTCCCCTGCGTTGTTGTTGTTGTTGTTTTTTAAGATTTATTTTTTATTTGTTATATATCCCCCTCTTTCTGCTTGTTCTTGCTGTGTTCATTTTTGCGTTCTGTGTCTGCTTGTCTCCCCCTGCTGCAGTGACCCGCCGAGTCAGCTCACCGCGCGCCAGCCTGCCTGCTCACGGGGGCTTGCCCGGCTCACAGCGGCTTGCCCTGCCCGCAGCAGCTTGCCCTCTTGAGGCAGTCTGCCTGCTGGAGGAGGCCCTGGGAACCGAACCTGGGGCGTCCCATGTGGTAAACCGGAGCCCCACCAATTGAGCCACAGCCAGTTCCCGGTTTTTTCATTTATTTGCTTGTTTGTTCTTTTGGGTTTTTTTTTTTTTTTTAGGAGGCATGAGGAACCAAACCTGGGATCTCTCATGTGGGAAGCAGGCGTTCAACTGCTTGAGCCACATCTGCTCCCATAGTAACTTAATATTATAGATGAGAAAACTAAGATTAGGTTGAGTAAATAAGTTGCCGAAAGTTCCACAGCACATAAATGCGAAAGATATCATTTGAACCCAAATGTTTTTTTTTCTTTATAGTGCTTTAATATTTGATATGTTTTCCTTTTGTGTCTATACTGAACACCTAGCTATAGCCTGCACCACCCCTCCCCCCCATATCTCGGTTTCCTATATCATTTTTAGGGGTTCCTTAACTTCATTTTTTCCCTCTATTCAGATTTATGTCTGAGCAAAATGAAGGAAGAATATCTCAGGCTATGCTGCTACATAGTAGAGTTGGGAATGAGCAGTAGATTCTCCTTGATAGCCTCAATATTAGATTAGATCCTCCTGTTACACAATCCCTATGCAAGTCTCAGCAAATTTGCCCTCAAGTTCCCTCCTTGATCTGCTCTATTTTGCAAGTAGGTTCATTATCAGTGCAATTACTAGTGGGAAACTGGAAATGGAAGACAGGGTTTTTGGCTTTTCTTTGTCTCCTTGTTAGTGTCATCATCTCTGGTAACAGTTGTGTTTCCTCAGCTTCTGCCAGGTGACTGACAGGACTGACCCCTGTTCTCTGGTAATGCCACCTCTTCCTTTTGTGCCTTCAGACTGGAGCCGGGAAGATAGTGGATTCCTGTGGTCAATAGTCTCAGGATTGCCTCCCTGCCCTCTGTTTGGCATCATAGCCTTTCATTGCCTGTGTATCCATTCTCGTGCAATAAAATCCTTCTGTTTTAAATACTCAAGTGGTTTTTATTTTCCTGATTAGATCTTGACACACCCATTATATTTTATAGGTCATTATAAAGCTTGGTGCACTTGTGATTATATATTCATAAATGGCTTTTCGGAAAGTAGATAAGAGGATACCAGGAGATGCAGGATGGGGGGAAGGTAGAATTGTTGCTCAGTGAGTATAGAATATTAATTTTGGAAATTTTTCATTAAAATGTTTGTAATGTCTTTCTAGGTTCCATGATGGTAGAAACCATGCCTATCTCCTTCAACTCTGTATTGCACTATAATTGGCAGGTGGCAGGTGTTTGAGAGTTATTTATTGAATGAATAAGATGTGCAGTAAAAAAATTTCTCAAACCATTTCAGTCACCTCCTCACTCACTCACCACTTGAAGGTAATGAGGAAAATGACAACAGATATAAAGCAAAGATATCCTTGTTCTATATTTGCTGACACTTGGTCCCTTTAGTTCCTGGATCAAGAAAGGTCAATTCACACACAAAAATGAAATGATATCTTCCCAAATAAAAGAAAAATGGGACATTTGAGCTTATCAATGGAAAAAAATGAAGATTTATGAAACTAACTTGAGAAGCCCACAGTGGGAAAATTGAACCTGATGTAGATTTATAGAATTAAAAGAGAACCAAGTGAACACAGAAGTAGTTTTATTTTAACCTGGTACTTGTTCTTTCTTGCGTTTTTTTTTCTATGTCAGTTGTTTTGAATTTGATCATACCAATGACTCAAACAATTTGAAATGCATCATGATTCATTGAATTCAGTGGGAAAGAGGGGAGAATTTTTTTTTAATTCAGAATTTCCAAAAGACATATCAAATTTGTAAGAGTGCAAAGGCCTGTGTGCTTTATCCAAGTCACAATTGGGCATTGTTCATATCTGTTTTGATCCCAGCAGTGTTCACTGTGTATCTCCCTGACATTTCTAGAGGACCTTGTGTCCTTTTCATTCTTTCTTCATAGGATGTCAGGTAGGCTCCATGATGGGGCAAAGGAGGGAATTGTAAGTTTCAGTCCTTTACTTCCCATGATAATGAGAAAGTAACTCAGTTGGAGAAATGTCTGTCCTCTAGAAAGGAAGTGGCATGAAGTGAAGCGATACGCAAATAGGCAAATATCATTTAATCAGCATCAGAACACAGTGAGCTGAAAATGAACTCTTTGCCTAAAGAAATTGCACAACATAGCATTGCTCTGAAATCCAAATTATTTTATGTCAGTAACCTATTTTGAAATGCTACTCTAGATTGTCCCCAGGATCAACTTAAGAAAAGGGGCAGAGAACTTCCAGATATTGTCTTAATTTAAAATGTCCACACAAAATTAAAATAGGTGGGCTACAAATATCTCAGAGCTAACATTTCCCTGGTGTGCAGCTATAGTGATCCCATTTAGACCAGGAGGGATCGAGCAATTGAAGGGCTTAAAAAAAAAATTGAACTCTTTAATATGGTATTTTGGTTTTTTGTAGTTGCCATTTAAAACATTTTTATTATGTATTCATCAAAATAGGACTCAACCAGGCAAACATAAATAGATTTTTAAAAAAGATTCAAAGTAATATAATAACTGCTGACTCTGCTTTCACACTAAAGCAATCAAACTGCTTTTGAATATCTGAGCGTAGTATACAATGGTGATTCAATTACCTTTAGCCGGTATATGTATCCCACAGTGGAGGGGATTAAAAGATCGGTATTTTACAAATCAAGACAGGGTAGACAGGTTAAAGGATAAATTCTCTCCATTGGGTTTAAGCGAAATTACACCACAAAGATGTTGTTTTTTGTGATCCTTTATCTTAAGATTTCTTCACCGGGCTGTTGTTCCTCACAAGATAAAGTAATGTAATGTACAGAAAATGCCTTGTGACCTGGAAGCATCTTTCCAGGTGTTATGAACATTCAACCCAATCCTTGAGGAGAGTGCAGGCTACCCCAAGATTTGGAGGTGTGAGCTGTTTGACCTCTATGCTCTGAATCCGGTGACTCCAACATCTCTCGAAGTCACTTGGGCCTTTCTTTATTTCTGGAAAAAGAGAAGGAGAGATTTGTGACATGTTTGTGGGTGTGTGGTGGTGGAGGAGGGGGAGAATAGAGTGGAAAGGTGAGAGGAGGAACACATTTTGATTTTTAAATGGTGACTTATATTCCCCATAAGACCTGTGGGTAGTGAGTAGTTCCTCCTCTGCATGCATGCAGCATTTTGCCCATTCCTATTTCCAGTATGCCCATTAGATCTGATCATCTTGAGGGCAAAATGTATATTTGTTACAAGAATGAAAAAGCGGTTTCAAAATTCATTTAGTTTCAGTACTAATCAATTTTGATACTAAGAACCAAAATAAATAGGAGGATGTAATAGGCATTTAATTACTTCAATAACTCTGAAGTTTTTTTTTTCTTAAAATAAGGTACTATGTTAGATGCAAGCAACCACGTGATTTACAATGCACAGCCCTTGCTCCTGAGGAACTGAAAATTTAGTAAGTGACGTGGCTTTTTAATGACATAATTATACCTAGGTGGGAAATCAGGGGAAACTAAAAATTGGGGATGTCATATGTTTTAGTTTCCTCATGGCTAAAGCAAATACCATGTAATGGATTGGCATAAACACCGGGAATATATTGGTTCATGGTTTTGAGGCTAGGAGAAGTCCCCAAATCGAAGTGCCATCAAGGTAAAACTTTCTCCCAGAAGACTTTGGGGTTCTGGGGCTGGCTGCTGTGATCCTTGGTCCTTGATTCCTCTGTTGCATGGCAACGCACATGGCAGCTTCTCCTGGCTTCTCCTTTCCCTTCCAGGTTCCGTTGACTTCCAGCTTCTGGCTGCTCCCTCTGGCCTTCTCTCTGTGTGTGGCCTTCCCTAAAAAATCTTCAGTAATAGATTAATGACATCCTAATTCAGCTGGGCCACACCTAAACCGAAGGAACCTCATCAAAAGGTCTTACTTACAATGGGGTCACACTCACAGGAATGGATTAAGTTTAAGAACATGTTTTTCTGGGGTACATAGCTATAAGCCACCATATCATGTGAATTGAGTCTTGAAAGATTAGCAGCATTTTCCTAGGCAAAAGAGATCAGAGGGAAAGGCGTTTTGTACAGAGAACAGCATGTACAACAGTGTGGGAGTATGTAAACAGCGTGGTTCACCCAGGGCACTGGAAGTACAGCTGTATAGCTGAAGTCATAAGAAGTAACAGACACCTCAAAGCCCACTAAACTGCCCTCATTTCTTTAATTTTTCTTGACTGCAGTCTTCATTCCTCCCTGTGTCCACCCCTTTGCCATGTAACTGGCAATTTTCTGTCTCTAAACAAGAGTTTCTTACCATGCTTCCTTACTTGGGTCAATGGGATGTGAGTAGAGGAGAAGCAGGCAGGAGCTTAAAATGCACTTAAAGAGGAGGGCTTACTCCCTTGCGCCTCTGCTCTTCTGCCTTTATATGGGAAGAGCTTCTCTTGGATAGCGGCTGCCTCTTTTGCCTGGGTGCCAGAATGAACACACATGGAACGGGGCCACACCACCTGACCTACAGATCCGAGAGTGAAATGAATGCTATTGCCGTATGTCACTGAGATTTTGTGATTGTTTTGTATACAGTGTTGTTGCAATAGTTACTGATGCACACGTATCAACACATAAGCCTTCTTTTTGTTGCCTAATTTCAGAACCAGTTGGGGAAAAGAGATACATAGGAATCAGGCAGATGGAATGCAAGATGCCACATTTATTATGAAAAAGTCTATTTTGGAGGATGAGGCTTGGGTGCACTTGAATGTGGCCTTTAGAATATGAACCCCTGAATCACATTGTTCCCTTCACCAAGGTATAGGCAGCATGGGCACACCGGGCCTGAGCCTGCTCCCATGAGACTTTGCTGGGAAGAGAATAGAATGGCTGCATTTCACAGGCAGATCCCAAAGGCAGAAGGGATGGGAAGGAATGAGACATGCATGTCCAGTTCCTACTCTCATGGACAATCTTCTACCCATAAAATAATCTCCATCTATAAGGCCTACTTTGTAGGGCTTTGTGACGGTTAAATTAAATTATATTAAAGCACCAATACAATGCCTGATTAGACTATACTCAATAAATATTTTCTTTCATTCTTTCCATACCCCATCATTCCTCTATTCTGTGACTTGGTTTATCTTTTCTCTCTCTCCTTTCTAATTTTATTCCTGTCCCTCCATCTTTCTAATCCAACTCTATTAAATTAATAATAATATATACAGTGTTACATTTTAACCACTTTCTGCTCCTTTTCTTAATTTAAATAGCCAATAAATGAAACATTTATTTTCTTTTATTAGGCATAAATCAGCTAAAATAACTTTCTTTAAAGATCAGTTTGGGTATTCAATTGTTTCTCACTTTTTTACATATTCGCTCTTAAGCATGAAAGTTCCATCCCCTCAATATGTTACTGTTAAAGTTTTCATATGATCTCTATTTCCACTGTGGTTTCCAAAGAGAAAATACTTTTTCACTTCACTTTAATATGTCTTTGAGCTTATTGTACCTTTGGTTTCAAATTTTTCTAGGTAGTTATATATAAGAGTGATATCTAAGTCACTAAGCTACACCGCTTAGCTTCCATTTTTATTGTTTATCTTTCTTATGGGGTTTTAAAATCAATGTTGAGGGGCTTTGACACAAGACAAAAAGTATACAAAAGCTTAGCATGGGGATTAGGTGAACTAATTACCCATGAATGGAAGGAAGGAAAGGAAGGAAAGGAAGGGAAGGGAAGGAAAGGGAAGGGAAGGGAAGGGAAGGGAAGGGAAGGGGGGAGGGAGGGAAGGAGGGAAAGAGAAAGAAAAAAAAAAGAAAAGAAAAAAGAAAAGCAAAGAAAGCAATGAATTTGAGAGCTGTTAACTGCAGGATAATCATAAACACGAAAGGTCTGAGTAAATATCTGTAATGAGAAAAAGAGGTACAAGCAGTCCAAATTGCTTTGGAACAGTGTAGAACATGAGAAAGGATGAGGGGAGCCTACAGGATGTTGAGGAAAGGCACAAACAGGTTTTGGGGCCACAGATTAGAAGGAGAGTTTCTGTTTGAAGATGGTAAATATAAAATATCTGAATCCATGTGTGTTCTCCACTGCCATTTTATTTATGACTTTTGGACATGAAAGACAGTGATGTGAGGAAAAACCTAAATAACTTTAAAACTTTGTATACTACGGTGGTTTGAAGCTGTATGTACTCCAGACAAACATGTTCTTAATCCATTGCTGAGGGTATGAATCCATTCTAAGTAGGTCCTTTTATTTTTTTAGGAGGTGCCAGTGATTGAACCCAGGACCTTGTACATAGGAAGCAGGCACTCAACCACATGAGCTACGTCTGCTCCCCAGTATGTCCTTTTTTTGTTTTGTTTTGTTTTTTCTTTTTTGGTGTACAGTTCTATGAGTACCCCCCCACCCCCGCTTGCTGTCTGTGTCCATTCGCTGGGTGGAACCTGGAAGAGAAGGGAGAGACCAGGAGACTCCACTACGTGCCTTGCCATGTCAGAGGAACCAAGGATTGCTGGCAGCACCCCAGAACGCCAGTGTTCGGGAAGACAGCATCATGATGCCTTGATTTGAACTTTTCCCAGTCTCAAACTGTGAGTGAATAAATTTCTATTGTTTAACTCTACCCATTTCATAGTATTTGGTTGAGCTGCGTAGGACACTAAAGCATATACCAAAATAATTTAGGAAGACAAAATAATAGTCGTATTTGAAAAACAAGAAAAATTTAGCCTACCATTAAAAACATGCTCTGGAGCTTTTTATTCGCATAAAATATTTCCTCAGATTTGGGGAAAGAAGTTTTATTTCCTATAGCTCATTTTTTTCAGCAGTCTACAGACCTAGCTCTTTTTCCTTCTTTTGCCCACACTCCTCTATGGAAAGTCAACCACACTGTAAGCGTTAGAATAGGGAAACGCAGAGCCTTTCCTCACTCAAAAGCAGAAACATTTCTTTCTTTTAAGGTCCTGTCTCTCTGATTTTCCCATATTTGGTAAGGCCAAGGAATAATACAGTGAGATACATTAATAATGCTGGCAGGTTTATGTAGCAATGCTTGAGGTGAAAAAGGAAGAAAATTTTGGATGAAGGATGAAATTTAGACAGACCAGAAGAAACTTTTCAAACTTTTTATCTGAAATATTTAAACAGATTATGTTGAATCATATTCTTGACAGTAGCAAATATTAATTTTTATTTTATTGGACTTGTGGCTTGGTCTGCCTCTGCTCTGTGTGGTGTCTCTGTGGGAGGCTTGTGTTTATTTTGGCATCTAGGATTGTCTTTGGACTACGTTCCCCCTCATGGGCAAAGGGGACGGACAGAGGTGTGCTCTGCTTTATTTCAGTGAAGTACATGCCTTCATCTCCTCCTGTCCATGTGCAAAGCCTTATAGCTGGCAGACAGAGAGAATCCAGGTGTGGCTCTTAGAGGAACTCAAATGAGCTTACCCCACAGCCCAGGGATAACTTGCCAAGCAATATTATTTTAGTGCTCAGCACTCATCTTTCTGGAACCCAGAGAGAGGAGCTCTGATTTTTAGGCCTCCAGCACATAATGTTTATATGAAGATATTATTGTCAATTACTGGTTTCTTTCTTAAACGCAAATAGAAATGCATTGCTATCTGGTGATTCGTAGAGCCATGAAGTTTCTTAATTTCTTATTAGGAACAAGAAGAGCACTGAGTGAAAAATCCTGGAATCCCTCAGAAGACAAAACAAATCCCATACCGATATTGATATGTATTCCTCAGCCAATAGGACAAGTCAAAATGTGGTCATCAGAGTGACAAGTGAATACAATAATGGCAGTTGCCATGTTTTTGAGGCACTGTTATAGCACTATATGAGACACTTCACGGTATGTCTCATCTAACTCTTGCATAATCCCATATCTGTGTCTTAAATGAATCCAGGGCACACCCCCACAATCTCATGGTTTCTAAAAGGAATTCCTGTGAATAAATTCATGGAATATAGAGAAGTAAAAATGGTGTAAATAAATTAGCTGCTATTGGAGCAGGAGGGTGATACAGTAAAAATACTTTTTAGATTTTATCCATTAGCTATATCATGCCTGTGGTAAGTTGAATTATGCACCCCAGAAAAACATATTTTTAATCTTCATCCACTCCTGTGCGTGTGAACCCATTGTAAAGAGGGCCTTTCGAAGATGTTCTTTTAATTAAGGTGTGACCAACTGAAACATTCTGGGTTTTAATCTGTATTCCTGGGGTCCTTTACAAGCAGAGGAAATCCAGTGATAGTAAGAGAAAGTCATGTAGAGGAGACAGTTCCTGGAAGTGAATGGAACCCAGAAGAGAAGGGAGAAGATTCCTCTGCATTTGTTGCCATGATAGAACAGCCAAGGACCCAGTGATTAACCAGCAGCCAGCCCCAGAATGCCACAGTGTTTAGGGAGAAAGCATTCCCTTGTTGATGCCTCAGTTTTGGACTTCTCCTAGCTTTAAAAATCATGAGGCTGTAAATTCCCATTGTTTAAGCCAAATGATTTCTTGGCATTTGTGATCACAGTCAGAAAACTAAGGCAATACCAAAGAGCACAATTATCTACATAACCAGCTGAAGAGATTTTCTGAAAGTTGCTTGATTTTTAATTCTGATATTGACTCATATGGCACTGATATTATATTAGTTATTGATAAATTCTGCAGGCTTTAGGAGGCAAGAGGGAAGGAAAAAGAAAATTGATGAACTAGTGATGCTCTCATGTATTGATGACTAGTTACAGATTTGATTTCACAGAACTAAAAATGATTCCATTTTAATTAAACAAGTTTTACAGTTTCTTATGCAGTGGTGTAACAGGCATTTTTGGTGCCCTGCATTGTATTTCTTTAGGCATCACCTATTTCAGCTATTTTGCAGTGGGTAGTTCTGTGGGAGTTCAGACCCGCTGGTGCCTTTTCGCACTTCTATTTTGGTGCCTTTTACTTAGCTGCAAGAGTTAGCACTTCCCTTTTAAGCTCATCTTAATGCCCCCAGGGGCAACCTTTAATCTTATGAATGGAAGACGGTGGATTAAAATGCCTCAGTCTCCAGGTCTTTGGACACCCAACTCTGGGAAGAATTTTGCTTCTCAGAGATCCCAGTGGAATTGAGCTTACAGCTTTTATCTTTACAATGCACCCTGAAATGGACTGTTCCTTTTCCCTAGACTCATATTCTCTTCTATTTCATGCCTATATTCTGGGATCATATTCCAAATAAATTATTTGGAAGCTCTGTTTCAGGCTCTGCTTTGGAGGAAACAGAAAATAAGATCAAGGATATGCTATTTTGATGTATTAACCAATAAGGTTTAATTATGTTTTTGTAATTCCTTTTACCCATTTACTCCCTGGATATTTTCCATTTAAACTATACTTTGGTATTCATGCCTGAAAAAAGAGAGAAAAATAAGTAAATTCCTGGCCTTTGACCATCAATAGTTGAGTTCCTTTTCAAAACAATTAATTTAGAACACTTACTGAACCTGTATATTAGTCAGGGTTCTCCAGAGAAACATAACTTACAGGATATATATATATATATATAAAGGTGATTCTGAAATATTAAGGATATTAAGAAGAAATTGGTTTAACACAAAGAAGAATATGGAAGTTTGCAAAGAAAAGTAACAGATCTTATGGGAATGAAAGACACAATGGAAAGGACTAAAAGTATATTGGAGGGACCAAATGTGGCTCAAGCAGTTGAGCGCCCGCCTCCCACCTGAGAGATCCCAGGTATGGTTCCCAGTGCCTTCTGGAAAAACAAAAACAAACAACAAGCAAAGCAAATGAAAAATCCAACTCAGGGAAGCTGATGTGGCTCAGTGCTTGAGCACCAGCTTCTCACATATGAGGTCCTGGATTCAATCCCTGGCCCCTGGTAACCCCCTCAAATACATCAGAATCATATAATAACAGAGTTGAATTGGTTTAGGATGGAATAAATGAGTTGGAGGACAGAGCATCTGAATTTGAAAAGCCAGGGGGACAGAAAGAGAAAAGAATGGAAAAAATGGAACAGGGTCTCAGGGAATTGAATGACAATACCAAATGCATGAACATACATGTTATAGGTGTCCCAGAAGGAGAAGGAAATGGAAAAAGGGCAGAAAAAATATTTGAGGAAATAATGACCAAAAATTTCCCAACCCTTATGAAAGACATAAACATCAACATCCAAGAAGGATAACATACCACAAACAGAATAAACCCAAATAGACCTACTCTGAGATACCTACTATTCAGAATAACAAATGCGGGAGATATAGAGAGAATTCTGGAAGCAGCAAGAGTAAAATAATTTATCACATACAAGGAATGTTCAATAAAGCTAAGTACAGATCTCGCATTAAAAACCAGTGGTATGCTATATTAAAGGTTCTTGCCAGCCAAGAATTCTTTATCTGGAAAAGTGCCCTTCAAAACTGGCAGTGAGTTTAAAGTCTTCACAGATAAACAAAGAGTATGTCACTAAAAGACTGGATTTACAAGAGCTACTAAAGGGAGTGTGGCACCGGCTGGTAATACAACTGGAGAAAGACCTTAAATAAAAGGGACAAGGTAAAGACAAATGAGTTTATATGGCTAAGAGACTTCAAAGTGAGTTGGGAGGTCATCCCAGAGGTAATGTTTATGCACATCTCAGCAAGATCTCATAGACTGCCAAAGTGGATCCTACCCCAAATAGTGGGGCTCCTGAAGGCTCTGGAGACACCTACATCCTATGATCAGGGCAGATAGCTCCAGAGTTTGGTGCCTTGCCAGTGGTCCCTACT
>PVKH010026308.1:0-13236 GCA_004027955.1 Chaetophractus vellerosus | reverse complement strand
TGGCTTCCAGCTATACCTGAATTACTCATAGACTTCCCTATTTGTCAAATCTAGTACAGCAATTTGTTAGGTCACATTGATAAGGTGTCATGATGAACTTGGTACCGAGGATAAAATAAGCCATTCTAAATAATTATACTAAACTCCCCAAGTGTTTGCTGTGAATTGGTTTCCTAGTCATGTTCTATCTCCCAGAGCAACAGTGAAGCCCTCCCAAGGGTCCCGTGGAGGAAGACAGGACCACGTGGAGGAAAGGGGGATGGCTCTGGCTGCTTAGGAGCAGCCTCCTTTTGGAGAACAGTTGCCCTTGCTGGCACTCTCCAGCGATCTTCTCAGGGACCAAGATTTTCCTACCCATCCTCTCCGCAACAGCTCCTGGACCATATGGCTTAGCCCAAGCCAGTGTCCCGACTGACCTCAGACTTTTCAAAGCAGGTGACGGTCATAAGGATGTTGTCAAAGTCGGTGCAGCTCCACCTCAGCACATACATCCCCTCCTCACTTCCTTCCTGACGCAATTTGTTGATCGCATACTCTGTGCTGGAGGGGAAGACAGGGAAAGGGAGAAAGAGCTCACACCAAGCAGGAGCACTCAGAGCCCCCAGCATATCCACTTCCTGAGTTGCCTCAAGTCTTATGACCCCATCACATTACCTGCCCTGAGTCCTAAAGTCCACTCTCAAATGACAAGTGAGACATGGAGATCCTGGGGAGCCTCAACCGATTGAGTCTCCAAGTCTAGATGAGGTCTCAACCTGCTGCCCAAGCCACTGAGCTCTGCGTGTCCCCAGGTTTCCCATACAGACTGTCTCTAGATCTAGCCAGAAGGGCCTCCCCCAAGCATAGTGATTAGGAGCTGTCAAGGATGCAGTGGTGGGGGCTCCCACCCCTCCCCACCATCCCCAGCCCACACACCTAGAACAAGAGCCTCAGAAAGGCAGGAGTTTGAGGTTGTTTTGTTCACTGCTATATCCCCAGTAATTGAGAAAGGCCTAGCTCATAGTAGGTGCTCGATAAATAGTGTTGAATGAAAAAATCAACGAGAATAAGATGTTAGAGTGCATGCCTGATTAACTCTCCATGTATCCCCAGGACCTACCAGTCCTGGTACACAGAAGGCATTGAATATTTGTTAAATAAATCAATGGATAAGATTGCTAGCACCTAGCAAATGAATGCTGGTTTAAAAAAAAAAAAAAAAAGCAGTGCTGGGATTAACATGTTTTAGAAAGGCAGAGACCTTGGGCACTTTCTGACTGATCCATGGTCTTTGACACCTCCATGCCTTTACACATGCTGATCCCTTGCCTGGGAAACCTTCCCCGTGGTTATGACCTGGTAAACTGTCATCGATCCCTCAAAGTTTAATCCAATTTGAATGCTGCCTACTTTGAGAAGTATCCTTAGGCTTCCCACAGAACATGAAGCATTCATTCATTCAACAAATACTTACTAGATGCCTACAATGTGCTAGACCCTGCTGTGGGTGCTAAGGAAAAGCAATGGGCAAAACAGACAGTGCCTTTGCCTTGATGAAGCACATATCCTGGGGGGTGAAGGAAGTCAGACAAGAAACAATCAGACATGTAAATAAATATGGCAGGAGGCAATTAGTGCCATTAATGAAAAAATGAAGCAGTGAAGGGGCCAGCAAGTGCTAGGTGGCAGGAGAAAAGGTGGTGTTATTTTAGATAAAGAGGCCGGAGAAGACATCACTGATAAGGAGATAGCTGAGTGGCACCTGAAGGAAGTAGGTGCTGTGCAGGTTCCATAGGAAGAGCATTCCAGGCCAAGGGAACAAGTGTCAGGGCTCTGAAGCGGAGCCACTGCTGGAATAGTTCAGCGATGCACTTTAACAAAATGCTCGGCCCTTCACTCTGAAACTGTTTATGTGTCTGTCTCCTTGTGAGTCTGGAGGCCTCTCAAGGCCAGGGACCACACCAGTAACAAGCTACTTGTCCAAGAGGTAAGTGATATAGGGAAAAGGGTGGCAACCGTGTCATGTGGAAGCCAGCTGAAAAGATGCTTCCACAGGTATATTTTGGTCTGGAAGCAGAGACATAGAAGGAATTTAACAACTGTTTTCCTTTGCCTGAGGGCACTCATGTATAAGAGGAAGTAAATTGAATTTGGGTTGCCTCAAATGAACGGGTAGAACATACAGGGATGCAAACTTCAACTCCACACTAAAAAGTCAGGTATATCTGTAATTGTCAGAGCTGTAATCTAGGGGCTGCCTTGGGTAATATGAGGTACCCCATCACCAGAGGTATCTGAGCACAGGCTACCACTTCTGAGATGCAGGTGGGACAAGATATCCTGCAAAGCCCCTTCCAGCCCTGAGGCTTCGTCACCCTCATGGTTCCCACCATTCATCTGGCACTTTAGGACAAGCTGCCCAGGACTCTATTTACTACACTGTCTGTTGTTGACATCGGTAACCTCTTCCTTTTATCACCCACAGTGTTCAACACAGCAAGGGCTTCAGAAGTGTAGCACTTCTTGGTCAGTTGTAGAGAAATGTGGGAGTTGGGCTGTGAGGAGAAACCCAAGTGAGGGGGAAGAGGTGAGGAAATGCTGTAAGAGTCCAAGTAAGAGGTGACAGGAAAGCGGAGAACAAGGATGGAAAAGTGGGCAGCAAATAAGTACTAATTAACATGTCCAACTGCCCTCAACCTAAACAACTGATGACATCTGTGTGAGGAGGCCACGTGCCTCATGATTAAAACATGGGCTCTTTCCTCACGAAAGCCAACTTAAAAGACTCTAATACAAACCAAATTGGACCATGACAGCCATTCTGTATATTGTGGACGATCAATGGGGGAGCCACGTCGGTGCAGAGATAATGATGCGCGTCTGCCGTGAGCCGGAAGTAGCCGTCTACCAGGGACACAAAGGACAAGGCCTCCTCGTGGGAAGAGAGCTTCAGTTCCTGATGAGAAAGAAGAAATTCCCATGGTTACATGTGCGTTTCTCATCTTCAGTAGGTGACTCTGTGGGGAGGTACAGAGTGAGAAGATATTTAAAACAGACTGAAGACTAAAACAGAAACGCTTTTTGTTGATAGTAACTATACCACCTTACACTTACATAGGACTATTGCTGTTGAACACACTTTCCCATTTATTATCACATTTCATATATATTATCTCAGAAATGTCGGATGAGGTACAGTGTGTTGGTGAGAGGGCCAGGGGAGAAGGAAGGGAGGCCTGTGGCAGGGAGATCTGTGGAGAAGCTGCCACATGAGTCCAGACAGGAGAAATGGAAACCTGAATCAATGTGGCAGAGGCATAAAAGCGTAGGTAAAAGGAGCAGACAGTATGCAAGTGGCAGCCTGGACTTGGCATTAAATGATCAACTGAGTCAATATCATCCCTGTTTTACACATAAGGAAACAGAGGCATAGGTGCTTTGTCTCATGACAGAGTTGGTCTTGAAAGTGAAACTCCTGCAATTTAAACCAGGAATGGTCCCCAATATAACTCCGAAGTAGCTAGAATAAGTCCAGGGACCTCTGAGGGTTTGAAAGAGGCAAAGGGTCTAACTAAGAATGGGAAGAGACAAAAGTGAAAAGGGAATGGGGGAGAATTTCCATAGAAGGAAGGTATTCAGAAAAATGTTTAGAGGTAAAGACAGGTGATCATATAGTCCTGATCAGAGGCAACTCATTTGACAGGAGCCGTGGGGTCAACTAGGTTCAGCCCCTGTGAAGGAAGGTATACAAAGCCACAATTTGGGGTTCTGACTCACAAAAATATTAAAAACCACATGAGCTTTGGAGAAAGGCAAAATTGCACTTGAGAATAAGACCCTTTCCATATACTGAAGGAAGAAGAAGATGGTAGCAGAGACAGAGAGATGAGAACTGTGGATGGGGAATAGATGCAGAATATAAAAAACCAGGGGGCCAGCTGTAGCCCAGTTGGTAGGGCACCGGTTTACTACATGGGAGGCCCCAGGCTCGGTTCCCGGGGCCTCCTCGAGTGGGCAGACCGCCTTGAGAAGGCAAGCCACCGTGGGCAGGGCAAAGCCATCGTGGGCAGGGCAAAAAAGCCGCCATGGGCAGGGGAAAGCCGCCACGGGCAGGGCAAGCCGCCCGTGAGCAGGGCAAGCCTGCCACACGGTATGCTGACTCGGCGGGTCGCCGCAACAGGGGGAGACAAGCAGACACAGAAGAACGCAAAAATGAACACAGCAAGAACAAGCAGAAGGGGGGGGGGGGTGGATATATAATTTAAAAAAAAAAAAAAAGAAAGAAACCAGACAGGAAGGAGGTAAGGGGGCCTGGTGAGAGTTGTGATACCAAAGGAAGGGTATGCTGGGTTTATGAGCCAAGAAGGTCAAGAGAGGGCAGAGCCACAATGGGTATGGCAACTTATAACGGCTGTCTTGGGCAGTCCCTCACCCAGCCAGATGATAAGCACCACATAAGCACTTAAGTTCCCTGAGAGCAGAAGGGTAAATGGAAATGGGAGATGCCAACAAGGGGCAGCAAGAGGAGAAAGTTCACAATACGAATTGCTAATATGCTGGCATCATGCTTTCTTGAAAGACTAGCAGCTAAAGTATTGCCTGATCCAAAGGCTTGGAACTCCCAAGTCCAGGAAGGAACGCAGACAGGAGTGAGATACTGCAGCACTGCATACTAGTTAACCTATAAGCTCTGGAGCCCGCCCGCCTGGGTTCAAATAGTGTCTCCACTTGCTGTAGGTTGCAGCAGATGAAATCACCATCTTTATAGATCAAAAACTATCAAATTGGCAACTTCATGTGGTTTAACCTAATAGCTGTGTGACCTTGGGCAAATTACTTAATCTCTTTGTGCCTGTTTCCTCCTTTGTAACGTGAGGATAACAATATACCCACCTCATAGAGCTGATGTGAAAAGCAAGAGTTGATATTTGTAAAGTGCTGAGAACAGGAAGTGCCTGGCACATAGTAGGAATTATATAACTGTTTTTAAGAGGAATAAAGTAATAAGGAGGTCAAATATTTATTTCCTCTTGTAATCCTCCTGCTCTCTACACAGCATTATAGCTTGACACAGAGTTGCTGGCCCATGTGTCCGGGGTGAGCTCTGACATGATAGGTGAACCTACTGGGTGCTGGACTTCACTAGGTCAGCCAGGTCAGGAAAGGGGCAGGGTCATAAAACACAAAGCAGCTGGTCACTGATTCTTCCCCTCTGCCCACATGCCTTAAAGAGTCAGGGCCACAGGTGTGCCAACCTCGCCCTCACTACAGAGTCCTTGCTGATGATAATGTCTTAGAAGCCAATGCAGCATAGGACAAATAGCAAAGGCTGGAAGCTGGGTAAATACCTGCCACTTTCTCACTTTCTGACCACAGGCAAGTTTCTACACCTTTCAGAAGTCTCAGATTCCCCACTTGAAATGGATTCACTACTGCTACATCTAAGGTTCTTGTCAGGATTAATTATATGAGAAAATGGAGGCACAGCATATAATACAGGGCCCAATATCCACAATATGTTATCCATAAATAGCACTTATTATTTTCCTCTCCCTCCATTTTTCATCTTTCCACTAGCATCTATCTTTGCTTCTCTTTCTCCTTTACTTTGTTGGTTTTTTCCTGATAAAATCAAAGCATGCATATTTTTTAAAACTGGGGGGAAAAAATAAGAAAATTAAAATCACTCATAATCCCACTATAAATAAATAGCTGTGACTGATTATTTTTCTTAGAGCATGCATACACATGCATATAGAACTTAAAAAAAAAATTAACCTAACAAATGTACCATGCTAGTGAAGGATGTTCTTGATGTGGAAAAACATGGGAAGGGTAGGGAGCCAGGCAGATGGGAATCCCCTATATATTTTTATGTAACATTTATATAATCTAAGTATCTTTTGGGGGAAAAAAAGTGTATTAAAATTTTTTTAAACAAAATTGGCACCATGCTATAAAGTTTCATATTATTTTTTTCCATTTACAAAAGCAATTTTCCACATCTCAAAAAATTAGCAATTTGTTTGTAAGATATTTTACTACTCAGACGAATTGTAATTTATTTTCCCGCTCTCCTACTATCATACATTTAGGTTAGTTTCAATATTTTAATACTGTAAATTCTCCTGGAAAGAATATGCTCATTTAAAAATCAATGCCCATAATTTGCATTGTTTCTGGAAGATAGATCCCTGGATTTCTGAATGGAAGGGTATAAATATTCTCAAGGCTCTTCATAAATGCTGCCAAACTGTTTTCCAAGCTTTTTTTCTTTTTAATGTCTTTATTTCAAATTAAAAATCTGGGGATTTCCCTTTTCCCTCATTCAAAGAATTTATAAACGTGAACTACAAAGCAAATTCATTTAAAAACTGTTAAAAAGATAAAAGATGCTAATCCATAGGCATTAGTGAACTTCTAAGACTAAGAGCAATCCTCAGGCAGCCGCAGTACTAGGGTTAGTACTTGCCAAAAAGACAATGACCTTGGGTTGAAGAGAGAGACTGCCCCAAACCACATCACCAGACTCTTGCCCAGCACAGTGTTATCATTTTGACATGGCATTTGCCAAAATTAGGCCAACAATGGTATTTCTCAAGTGTCGACTCCCTTTATTTTGTGAGAGTGCCTCTGTCACGCTGTCCCACTGTTCACTCCACTTGTTGTCGGCCATGACTTCCCCTGACACAAACATGTTTGTTTTGGCAGGGTTCCCACTTCCCCTGCCAAACTAGTCTGCCTGTCTAGAATATGTCCTCAAGTGATATCAAAAGAGGAAGTGAGACTGAACACCCCTTCCTCTGCCCGAAAGTCACTTAGGTACGCACAACACCAGGGCAAGGACTGCCACTGTGGCCACAGCCTGATGGCTTGCTGAAGAGCAAAGCGGGGCTTCACACCGACTTGTCCCGAGACGACCCACCCAACTCAGCAGAAAGGACGTGCAGGAGCACTGGGGAGGAACACGGAAAGTCACTGACTTTCTTGTCCTTCAAATCCACTAACTTTTGTGAATTAAATATTGACGCTGAAATACCACTGGGATGGTAGAAACCCTGAGGGAGATTCACATTTGCAAGACCAAAGAAAGGCATTAGAATGTACCTGTGTACCTCAAAAACTGGCATTGCTAATGCTTCAGCAAGAGGGACTTTTAGGTTTACATAAGACAGTCATCAGATGTTCTCTTTGGAACAGGAACTCTTGAAATGCATATGCTACATAACTGTCCTCAGTGAGTCTCCCTTTCATCACCAGATCCTGGAGCAAACTTACCATTTTTTTGTTGTCCTGCTTGTTAATGCTGACCACAGACTCTTTTATTACAATGTGAGTGATTTCAGGGAAGTACGAAAAATTATTCCACTCTTCCCGGATTTTGTTTTTCTCCTCATCCTTCTTGTGTTTATTTTCCAGTTTTTTCCGCTTCAACTTATTTTTTTCCTTTTCAACAGGAACAGCCTGATAAAATGCATAAAAGTGAGAGCCAGAAGTTGGTTTTCTCATTTTCTATTGGTGAAAGGTCAATGCCTTTGGCAAAGCAATGTGAGGCCTAGGCCCAAAGTGGAGAAAGCTGGCAGGCACGGACTTACAAAGGAATTGGGGGAGTTGGTGCCTGCCAATTTAGGACTACATAATTGGGAATTTGGGGGACTTTATCAGGGAATCTTGGGATTTTATACCTGGAAGAGAACTTAATGAGCACACTGACCAGAATTTTTACTTTACATAATATATAATATGCCTGTAAACTCAGAAAGGGAAATAACTGCCCAGTAGACATGCATTTACAATCAGATCCCCTCATTCCCAGACCAGTATTTGTGCCTTAACAGACAACATATTCTTCCCAAATATGACTGGACAGAACATAGATTTCTCCATTTACATTTGATCATCAATTTCCTTGACTTTATAACAATACTCGAGCTGGGATTTTCAAGACATGTGAATCCCATGCTTGAGCAATCTAAGGAGTCATACATATCTGCACAAGTTCAAACACTTGTGTAGCATGAGCCCTGGAGACCTGAAATCAGGCTAAGAGCCTACGCTGCCAGCTATTTAACAAGTTATCTCTTTGAGCCTCCATTTCCTCCTTCATAAAACAGAGTCTCTACCTCCTCACAAGGTTCTTTGAAGACTAGATATGTGCATATTAACACAGTACCTGCTAAGCAGAAAGCACTCAGTAAGTGTTAGTCGATTGTTATGTTAGCACAGAATAAAACAGGAGAAAAATAACTATTATTTACAATAGTATAAAAACAACACAATAATGACAGCTATAAAAATTCATTGATATATAGTTTATTATATGCTGAGCTTTTTTTAAAATGCCATATAATCCCCTCAATGCCCCCATAAGGTAGATACAGTATGTATCTCCATTTTTACAGATAAATAACATACAGCTGATATAGAAGACATATCCTTCCCACAGCCATATAACTGTAAGTAGTGGATCTCAGATTTGAATCAGGCCTATCTAGGTTTAAAATTCACACTCTTAAATCACTATGCTCTTAAATAACTATGCTTCATCCAACAAACACCTTGATAAAGAACCTTCATAATGCAAAATCAATTACCAAGTTCAATTCTTAGGACATCACTTATTATTTATGACCCTGGGCTAATTACTTAAAATTCTCTGTGTCTCTGTGCTCATCTCTGTGCCTCTTTGTGGGAATCTTTAAAATGGGGAAAACAGTAGTACTTCCTTCTAAGGGTTTTTTTGTTTTTGTTTTTGTTTTTTGTGGGGTTTTTTTGAGGAATAGGTGAGTTCATACATGTAAAATGCATGTACCCGGCACAAAGTAAGCACTCAGTAAATGTCTGCTATATTACATATTGTATGTATTGTTAATATTCTATTTCTCATTTCCCTACAGAGCTTAATAAACTTTTATTTAGACCTTGTGCTATGTGGACACAATAAAAGATAAATGATACATGTTCTTTAGCCTAAAGGAACTTGGCCTATTAGGGTGATGGACTGGCAAACAGATAATTCCAACACTATAAATTGAATGCATCATGTGACTCACAAGATATTCTGTTCCACTTACATTTGGCTTCTGCCTCCACTGGATTCCAAGATTTCCAGTTACCATAACTTCATAGCAGAGAATGTTTCCACTGTCATTTGAATGAAACCGATTCATTTCATTTTCTGATGAAATCAACAACATGGACGTCTCAAATATTTCAGCACCGTAATGTTTTGTCAAAGTTTCCAAGGTGGCCAGATATTTCACCTTCAGGTCATGCGTGGACACACTGCTGTCACAAATGGTCTTGTTGTTAAATTCCTTCAGGAAATCCTTGAAAACATTATTTATTCTCATCCTGGTGAGGAGGTTCCTCTGTCTGATGGACTTATTCAATGTTTCTGGAATATATCGTTTGTAGCTGAAAGTAAGAAAGAAATTACATCTCTTTTTCATATTTAGGTTAGCAGAGAATAGTTTAGAGACAGACCTATGTCTACAAATCTTCCTTATATCTGGTGTCAAAAGAAACAGGATATATTCCCAGAATGGATCTTAAATGATAAGGAGATAGAGGTGAATAGGGCTGAGAAAGAACAGAAAAGTACATATCCCACAGATTTTACTAAGATGGAAATTCCTACAGCAATCATCAAATTTTGGGGGTAAATGGCAGATAGCAAAATTGACTTAATTTTTGCATGCTAGGTTCACCTCTCATTTGCATACTAGTACCCACATATAGACAACATTATTAAGAACAAGCATCGGTTAGAAATCTGTCTGAGAGGTGTCAAGAGGGGTAATCTCTGGGTGCGATCACAGATGTTGGTATGTTCTATATACATGTCTGCTTTAAAATTTTTCTACAATGATCACATACTGTTTTTATAAGAAATAGGAAAAACACATAAAAGCAAATTAATCATAAAAGACTTAGTGTTCTCCATGTGAATATAACCCAGAAATATTATTAAATGGATCAAAAAAATAATCTAGAAGATTAGCTACCCATCCAGATGCTAATGAGAGAACATCTATGACAGACAGATTCTCAACAAACTCCACTAGCAGAACAGGACACAGTTTTAAGAGTAGCATGAATACCCATGGAAAAAAGACAAGGTCCACTGGGAGCCAAAAATTGCGGCGATCAGGCTGCTCGTTACTCCCAGGCTTAAGACAGCACCTGGCACAAGCTAAACCTTGCTGCATGAAAGGTTTCATACCAGTGGAAAATTATGGGGTTTGGGATTTATCCCCAACAAATACCACAATTTTTCCTTTAGATAAATATAATGTGTTAGAGGGGAAGGTTAGAGAAGAGCTGTCATTTTTTTTTACTTTAGTCTCATGAAAAAATAAAGAGAAGGAACCCAGAGTGAAGACCACAGAATATGTGACAGTAGCAGCACAGCACCTTATTAGGGAGGACTAACCATAATCTGCTCCAGATTCTGAGCAAGCACAAGTAGATACAAGAAGTAAACTTATGAGAAGATAAGTACTGCAGATCACAAACAATACAGCCATAAATAAATTCCTCTGTCTCCATTTTTGACAATCGTAGCAGCCCATTGGTAAGAAAAAAACTACATTTCAGAGATGGGCAGGTTACACAGATTACATATTCCTTCACAAAGACTTGACCTCATATGACATTTTTAAGTAAACTGACTTAATGTAACAGTTATCATCCCTCATAACAGAATTGATAGCCCTCTTGTGAGCTATAGTTCAAGCTGTGGGTGGTAGTAGCTGCCTATAAAACAATATTGAGAAAGATTTTAACATGTGTCCAGCACAAAAAGACAAAGTACAACTATAATCGGCAATGTCCGCTATGGGTAGGGAGAGAGAGAGAAGAGCACGTGACCACTAATTTGATTGACAGCCCAAACCCAGAACTTTGATCCTAGTACAAATTTGAGGTTATCAGCTAACATTCAAAATCAGGACACAATTATAATTGTGCTACCTTTCATAAGTATTCTAAGATTTGGACTTTTCAGATATCACGGGTTGTGAACACGTAAAAATAGTACCATTCCCAATCATCTCTGCAGCCAGTCAGGCAGGTTTACCTGATGTCCTTAGGAAGTTCTGGCAACTGCATCTTCTTCATCATGGCATAGTGTGAGATGGCCAGGACAGCCATTCCCAGACACTCGTTCTCAATGTCGTGCCCATCCTGCTCAGTCTTGGGGTCTCGAATGGGAGCCAGGCATTTGACCAAATCATACTGTCCCTTTGGGGAAGAGGTGAGAAGAAATTAACAACCACTTATGTTTCAAAAGTCCAACCTGTGTTTCTGACCTTGAGAAGGTATTGCCTAGAAGAGCAATACAGCAGTGAGATTAATCAGATTTACAGTTTCTCTGGGTTCAAAGCTCTTTTTTAACAAAGGTGGGCATAAAGGGGCTCAGGAAAGTTTCTCCTCAGGTTAATTCATTCACTTAACAAATATTTATTGAGCACTGTGCTGTGCTGGTGAACAGTATAAATTCATGAAGTCCCTTCAAGGGGCTGACCGTATTAATGAAGCTGAGAAGCAGGAGGCAGTGTCTATTAGGCTTGGGCTGGCACTGGGGCAAGGGAAGGTGACACATGGCTAGAATTTGGTCATTCTTTAATTTCAAAAACATGTACAGAGATAGTCTAGTCTAGGAACTAAGTGTATACATTTGACAAGGTACCACCCTCCCAATCTAATGTAGATTTACCGAAAGGAAAGGGAATCCACATTCTATAGTACATCATTACCATATGCAAGGTTTTTCAACATCTGCTGTTTAAGTTTCCAATAGTAAAATATATCACCGTGAAATGCATCACCAAAATATACCCCCTCACTAATGCAGCTGCACAGCATTCCAGGAACCAACTAAAAATAAAAAGCAATGCCCACTACCTGCCTTGTCCAGAGTCATGATGATAATGTAACATTAGCTCCCATTTTTAAACCCTAACCTCAGTGCCAGATGCTGTGCTAGGTCCTTTTATTTATTACTTAATTCTCACAGTGACCATAGGAGGTAGGTACTAATATCATCATCTCCATCAAAAGGATAAGAAATCTTAAGCACTGAAAGGTTAAGGAACTTCATTCATTAGTTTGATAATTGAGGACCAGCCATGGGCTAGATATTATTCCAGGTGCTAGGGACATAGCAATTAAACCAAACCAAGTCCCTGACTTCATGGAGATTTCATTCTAAAGAGAAAGAAAAGAATAAATAAATATAAATATACAATATCAGGTAGTTATGGAAAACAAAGTCAAGTAAAAGGATAGCACGTGATAGGAGCCAGGGACCTTATGAGTGGTCAGGTTGTGATTCAAACCTAGATCAGTGTGACTCCAGTGCCATCAGGCTAAAACACTCACTCTTTGTTGAGTGACAAAGTATACAAAACTGTAAGGATCATGAACTTTCTCTGGCTTGGAACAGGAGTGGATATGAATTCTGGAGCAGGTGTTCCTATATAAATAAGGTGCTCACTTTCTCTAAAGGGACTTCAGTTTAATGGTTTTGGGGTAGAGGGTTCCCACTACTGTAGTCCCCTTCTTTCCATGGTAAGGCTCCTCGTTTCTCTCAGGTAGGGAAAGGTCACTGACTGTTTTCATAAATCACTGAGGACGAACAACAATGATCTATGCCAGCAAGGCAAAGTGCAAAGAGCAAAACAAAATCTGGAACTATTCTGTTTGTGATTTTCTGCAAACATTCACTCACTGTACAACTACCTCAAGTAACTCATCTCTGAGCCTCAAGAAAGGACAGATTCTAATGCAACACTTACAACACTTATTCCTTAAAGTATGGGGCATCTCTTCTTTACACCTCTGCTCCAAAGAAAGGTAAAAGAATAAATCTCAGGTGTGGATAAATAAAACAAGGAAGTTGAATACAAAAAAGATGAATTATAAAATAGCCAGTTCATTTTTTTTTCCAACACAGTATCGGCCCAGGGCTGTGTGCAAAGGTCAGTAAGAAAGCATGGATAGAAAGGGGATACTCTGCAATCAATAACTAAAGCCCTAAAAAAGGACATAACTTTGGGGCCGGCTCGATAGCCCAGTGGATAGGGCGCCGGCATACCACATGGGAGGCCCCGGGTTCGATTCCTGGGGACCTCTCCTAGCGGGCAGACCGCCTTGAGAATGGCAAGCCGCCATGGGCGGGCTGGAGCCGCCGTGGGTAGGGCAAGAAGCTGCCACGGACATGGCAAGAGCCGCCACGGGCAGGGCAGGTCGCCC
>PVKH010026307.1:0-13240 GCA_004027955.1 Chaetophractus vellerosus | reverse complement strand
ATGTAATAAATAATAAATAAATCTTTAAAAAAAAATAAAAAATTTTTAAAGAAGCTTTAGATTACATACTGATACATAAAAAATATAGGGGATTCCCATATACTCCACCTCTTCTCCCTCCTACACTTTCCCACATTAACAACATCTTTCATTAGTGTGGCACATTTGTTACAATTGATGAACACATTGAAGCATTGCTTCTTTCTTAAAGGGGTATGAGTAGAATATCATAATGTCCTGTATAAGTAGATAGTTTCTTTCTTCAAAAAATTAATTGTATTTTTTCAGTGACTTGTGGCGTCAGTATTTTTCATGTATGAAGTTAATTGTGAGTCTGTCAATAACTTAAAGAAGACTTCCTTTCTCTTTTTTATTTTTCCAGTTCTACATATCCCTCCTTCCTTCTTTGCACTTCTTTCTAATTCGACTTGCCATTGGTTTTGCTTCCTGAATCTGCCTTTCAGTTATCCTGGATAATTTCTTACACATTATCTCTTAGATATTTCACCAGCATTTTACTAAGATCTTCTGATAAGTTGTATATTGGATTTAGCAATTTTGGTCAAATATCCTCTGATACTTTCACTATTTTTTGGCCTGTACTAATATGATTCCTTTTTATTATTTGATTCCTTTTTTAAGATATCACCCAGGTCATTAGTATTCTCTTCAGCAGAATTTAAACCCCTATTTAATCTATACAATAAAATTGTAATTTAAACTATTATTTATTTATCATTTCTAAAAGTTCTACTTGTTTTTATAAAAATCTTTATAGTATTTTAAATAGAATCTTCTCTCTTTATAATATTTTCCATTTTTTTCTTAATTTCTTTGGTCAATTTTAACTTATATCTTAGTGTACCACATATGGATTTAAGGGATCCTAAAACCAACAATCATTTTTTCTTTTGATTCCTGCTCTTGTTGTCTTATTTCTTTAGATGATTTATACATTTGGTGAAGTCATGTTCAGTATTGTTTTATCTGTAGAAATATCATGTGTGTGGGTTTCAGGTGGCTGCCTCCAATTAATTTGTGTTTGTTCAGGCCACTTCAGGGGTGTTATTAACCAAAGAATAAAGTTAATTTCTCAGAGTTTGTGTTTTCCTAGACCATTCAGGAATTTTATTCTCAATTCCTTTTGAAGTAGGGACTATAGTTATAAATTTTCTATGTGGAATCTCATGCAGCCAGAGCTCTAGCCAAGTAGAGAAGAATCTTTGTAACCTCTTCTGTCAGTGGGGAGATTTACTTCTGCTCTTCTCACTGCAATATGGCCTTAGGTGTGTGATTAGGCTGGCGATGGGTTTGGGGGTGCCTCGGCCTCTGTTCTCTGCATGGGTAGCCCCTCTGCCCAGCGTCCTCCATGCCATACTGATCACCACAAATTTAAAAGCTCTTCGGTTGTGAAGACAAATAAGATTCCCTCAGGATAGCCAAAATGGTCACTATCTTATCATTCTGTCTTTCAGCTTTCTCTTCAGTGCTATTTCCTGAGTATATTCCTGATTTGGCTAAATATTTTAATCAGTTTTTCTAGCTGTTTTGTTGCAGAACATTTCTCGAGATATCTAGTTCACTATTCATAGTTACAGGAATAGATGTGCAGATATTTTGTAAGTGTTAATGCCTAATGCTTCTGGGGTATTGCATGACAGGCACTTTCATTTTCAGCTAAAGGCAGGATTTACTATTTTTTCTGGAAAGCCATTGCCATCAGGATCTTAAAATAGTTCATGCATTTAGCCAAAACTAATTTTTCAGATAATATGTCCGAATCAATTTTATCACATGGTAATATATTTAACCACTAAGGGTAATAATTTTGTAAGTGTATTAAAGGAATGATCATAAGCTACCAATGATCTTATGAGTAAAATATGCGCAAATTTTTATTACATTGACTATGTGAATTATGTTTTCTTCATTTTATTGTTCATGTTTTGTTGCTTTGTGTATGCTTTCTGGAATGACCTCATTCTAAAATGAGTTGTTCCATGGCAGGTGTATCAGATGAAAGCACTACAGATAGCATCAACTACTGGTGTAGAAGCTCTAGATTTCCAACCCCTGGGATATAAACACAAGAGATCTTCTTATGAAACTGCATGTGTGTGTGTGTGAGTGTGTGTTTGTGTGAGGCTATTCTCATATTCCTCCAAAGGAGCTTTGAGATATTTTTTACTCTAGGAGTCAAAGAGAAAAACTGGTTCATGGATTAGATCCCTGGAGGAGAAAAGGAGTGTGAAATGGGGAGTATAAACTTGCTGATGCCTGGTTGAATGATGAACATTAAGGTTTCCCCTGGAGTTCAAGCAGGGTTCCTTTTGCTAAGCAGAGAGCGTGGCTCCTCCATTTCTTCTGAAGACCCTGGTAGGCTGCATTTTAACTGGGAATGGCACACCCCAGCATGTGCCAATGGATTTTGTGGGGCCACTTCTTAATCAAAGAAGTAGGGAGCAGCAACAAGTAAGCTAGACTGTGTGATTTGGATTTCTTCACTACTTAGCAACACGGTAAGACTCAGGATTTTGAGTTACTGAAGTACAACACAGACCTCCAAGAAGAACTTGGCTCCTCATCTTTCAAGTAGGGATAAAACCTGTTTCCTTTAAGAGGCAAAATAAATGAGATGTAATAATATTTGTCCCTTATTTCAGTGCCCATGTTTTTGTTGTCTGTTTTCATATTCATTTTGCAAAATTAATCCAAAACATATCAGTGTTTCAGTTCTTTATGTGTTTAGAAAACTTTAGGCTTTCTTAGTTTGACATATATTAATATTTATAGTCTTCTATAGTACACATATCAAATTCTTGGTCTAGTTTTAAAGGAAAACATATCCTTATTATTAATAATTCACAATAAGTGATATTATGGTAGAGAGCCCTTTAGTTCCTTAGGTTGATAAATAACGTGAACCTAATGTGAGAACATGAGTCAAACATAGTGGGTAGTGTACTTGATCATCAGTGGTGCATTCCCAACATGTTAACTTCTAGATTAAGTCGAGTCACACTAGCCTGGAAGGTTTTAGTAAGAATTTGAAGGTACATGAATCATCACACCCCTCAGCAATATAAACCTGTTGTACTCAAACGTCAATGTACCATGGTGTGGGTTTATTCTTTGTAAATAACTCAATTTGTTACAGTGCATAAATGATAATCAGAGGAGAAAAGTCAAAATTATACTTTCATTCCTAAATACGTTTTTCACATTTCATTTTGAGGGTAATAATAAATTAACCATGCCCTAAAACTAATAGATTACGGCTAAAATTAATTAAATATTATAAGGAAAAATAGTGGTAAATATAGTTTTCAAAAGAAAAACTACAAAATTGAGAACAAGTAAATTACAAAATTTGTAAGTAAATTATGCGTGCATTTTCTTGGTTCCACATGAATCAGGCCTGAAGATAACCAGAAATATCAATTAACTGTATCAAGTTTTGACTTATCAAAAAAGTTTTTGGAAACATTTTAAAAACTCATTCAAGTACCTAAGAGGAAGAATATCTGCAGCTTTACTAATTGCAAACTGGAAAATCACACACATTCTCAAAAGACTAAATTGAAACATCTGCATAAATAATTGTCGGAAGGCTGTTAGGGAGGAAAACGTAATAAAATTCATTATAATTAATTTGAGAGAAATATCTCGAATCATAAAATGTCATACCATGAAACACAGAGCACTGAGAGAGTTGATTTCCCTTGCTCGTGGCTGCTGGAACACCCTGCACTTCTGGTTCACTGGACACTTCTCAGTTTATTCTTCTGATCTTATTTTAATTCCTACCTCTGAATATTTGAGTGTCTCAGGATTTTGCTATTCTATATTTTATGTGATTTCTTGCAGTTCCGTGCTCTAAATACTGCCACTGTGCTGACTAGCACATTTAACAGCACTAGCACTACTGCTTATTCTATCTTGTGTGTGTGTGTGTGTGTGTGCTCATTTCATACACATACACACACTGGATTTCACCCAGTTGTTCCAAAATGCTTGGAGTAGTACTTAAAGCATCTCTCCCTCTCCCTCTGCCTTCCCGACCCCCTCACCATATACAGCATATACACATCCACTTAATCATTCATTGACAAACTAAAAATAATCCCTGATAATCTACAAAATCTTGCTTCTAGCAACCCATCTCATGTCACTTTCTGCCCTATTTTCTTCATTCTGTCTTTCAATCAAACTGATTTCTTTATTGTTTTCATAAGAACAAATGAGCAGTTTAGAAGCTTTCTACTTGCTGTTTCCTAAGACTGCAATGTAGTTCTCTCAGATAATTTTATGATATAGCTTTTCCCTTTATTCAAGATTCTAATCCAAATCACACTCTTCAGGGATGCTTTCTCTGCCTATCCTGTCTAAATACCCTTCCCATCAAGATTTTCAGCCATAGTGCTTTTCACTCTGGCATTTTATTGTGTATTTCTTTGTTGGGTTTGCTTCCATATCCCGTATTAGAATGTAAACTCTGAGAGTAGGGACAGTGTTTTGTTTACCGCAATGTATGTGAATGCTAGAACTGCTTAGATACTCCATTAATGTTTGCTGAATGAATAAATGAATGAATGAATGAAAGAATAGTAGAAGTATTGGCATAATATGTGAGAATTCTTTTCATATATAAAATTGAATAGCATCTACTGCAACTGGATAAGTGTAAAGATATATAAAAATAAAGAAATAATTTATACTTATTATTAATTAATTGGATCTTTTCTGCAGCTTGCATTTAATCAGGCCTGTAACCAATTATTCATTGTTATCTTGTGTTGCTGTTTTGATTGTTGATTTATAAAATATTTATCTATGCAGGAAATAGCCTTTTGCTATTCACATGTATTGTGAGTGCATTTATCAGTTTGTCTTTTTATTTTATCTTGAATATGATTCTTTTCTTTGTGTGAAAACTTAATGTAATCAAATATATCTCTTTTCTTTAAGGGCTTATAGTTTACTCTGACTAACTTTAAAGGCCTCCCCCACAAAATTATTATTATTTTAAAATTATTTATTCCTTTTCTTCTAGTAAAATTTTGACTAGGTATGTTAAAACTTTGAATCATTTGGGGCTATTTTAATTTAATGAATATAGTAGGACTCTATTTATTCCAGTTATCTAAATACTTTTCGCTATAGTTTCTCCCTAAGTTTTAATCTTTGTTATTTTGTTGTTGCTCAATTCTAGACTCTGGAACCAGTCCCATTAATAAATATCTAGTATTGTACTAGAAATGAGAATGGTGACAATGAAATAAAATTGGAGTTAAGAAAAGGTAGCATCTGAAGTGACTTTTCAGAATTCACATTTTAGGTTTAAAAAGAAAAGAAGCTAAGAAGTATTGTGCTTATATCCCTTTACTGTTTTAAATTACCACAGTATTGATATTGATTTCTAAAATGGGAGAGACACATATTGTAAAACATTTACAAGCAGAATTTATTACCTTGTATTGTCTGCTCATTTTGATTTGTCCAAATATGGAGAGCAAAAGCATGCATTACTATACAAAAAATATTCTATATTGGATGTAGAAGTTCCAAACATTCAACCAAGATGTGTCACTGAGTTATTTCCTAAGTTTTTCTGATCTCCCTTCCTTCCAAACGCATTCTTTAATACCTGTACGGTACAAGTGAATTTGGTTTCAGTTATTAAAATGCGATAAATGTGTTTATAGGGTTTAAACTGAAACTGAATTGTAAATAAAATCACTGAAAACAACTTCCCTGGAGATCGTATTTCATTTGTTTTGCTTTGGTTTATATTAAAACCTATTAGAGGAGGAAGGAGGCCTGAATCTCAGGACCTGTTGGGCTAGAACCAAATGAAGAAATATCCAATGAAAGGAGATGTAGGTCGTGGAAAAGGATTGTGATTTTCAGACAGGAATATAAAAGAAGATGATGAAATATTTATTGGAAAAACTTGCCAATTTTGTAAATTTCATACTGAAAATATAGGAATAATAGCTCCTCAAGTCTTCTCCATCAAATATAAAACTACATTTACTTTATATTTATTTTTATTTATCATTTTAAAAATTTGTTTAAAACATTTGTATTTCATCAAATTCATTTTGAAATTTGATTTTATAAAGAGATATTTTTACAAGGTCCCAGGTTCAAGCCCTGGACCCAGTACCTCAAAAAAAATAAAAAAGATATATTTATTCACGCATTATTTCAATGTGAAGCAATGTCTTCATGTACCTTAAGGATGTTGCCTAGAATATATTCTTAATAATTTACTTTTATTGAAAATAATAATAATAATGAATCAACATTAAAGTTAAGGCATATTTTCATGTCTATTTTCACGATTTTTCCCATGGTGATAGTAAGTAAGGAGAATTCATTAACTTTTTTCCTACTTTTCCCCTCTTTAATGAAGTGGGTCAGCAACGCCTAACTGAGGTTTCTATTCTTAAAGAGACTTTCTGTGTGGTGTTATCAACCTCTACACTCCATTTCTCAGATCAAATCAGAAAGACAAGCCAAGTTTGAAACATTAATGAATATAATAAATTCATATGCACGCAAATGGCTGAATTTATTTTTAAATGTGATAATAGCAGGAAATCTTAATAAATCATCAACACCGATAGTATTTTGAGACACAGGGAAACAAATAAAAAGAGGGAGGTCAAGCGATTGTAATAAGCGAAATCTACGTAAAAGACTGCATGGCTTCATGTCTTCGTTTCAGTAGTTATTTTTATATATTTTCACAAGTGACTATTATTTTTTAAAATGTCAACAAGAAAAGTAAATGTCCACCTGCTTGCTTACTCAGTGTCTCAAAACTCACTATTAATTTAATAAACAGCAGTTTATTAACTTCTTTGTGAGGCAAATGTCCTTTCATGATCATAAATCACTTTCTTTTGAACTCAATCTGAACTCACATTAGCATAAAAATATTGAGATAAGCACTATCTAAGCTCCTATGCATAATGCACCTTATCAAGATATTTCATTTCATTTCATATATAAAATACTTGTACATAACAGCATTTAACACAATTTTAAACCAAAGCAAAAACACAAGAGTTCTTCCCTCATCTGGTTTTTGGGTTGCGGTAACAGTTTGTTGTGATCTTTCTTCTCTCTCACCTTTAGATATCTAAGAGGTTTGAATTTTTTAAGTTCTTTGGATTTTTGTTCTCAATGTTATCATACTTCTTAAATGTCTAAATCATATTCTTTCTTATAAAATTCAATAACTATTTATTTAATTATTACTATTTCATTTGAGCCAACACAGCAATAGATTGCAACATATGCTTCAAAAATAATAAAAAATACATCCATTTCAGAAATTTTGCTCTGTAATTTCCATAGAAACAAAAATCCAAGAAAATCTGTATTTCAACTTTGTACAGCATAGATTTACGTAAAATACTGATAACTGATAAAATCTTACCCATTGCCGTTTTTTTAAAATACATCAATATATTACATATATACATATTTAAGGTAAACACATGCATGTGTGCTCACACACATATATATATGTAATGGCTGACCTAAAGCAACATTGATAATTGTTATAACAACACAAAATAAAAGTCCTTAAATTATTAAACCATTTTCAGGCATGTATTTATAACTTTTAAAAGATGTGCGTGTGTGTATATATGGATACATATGTGTAATATAAAAACTGACCATCAATGCTGAACCACAATTTCATTCAATTGTGAAAAGGATCCCTTTTCCTCTTCGGTTTATTCGATGGCAGTTCCTTTGTTATTTTTACGTGGAAAAAAACATTTTCAGAAAAGACTTGCGGGGACTGGATTAAGCAGGGAAGTTTCTAGTGCATCACTTTTTCTCCAAGCTAGAGTGAGCAGTAATGGCCACCAGCGGTGATTCACTCCTGGGACTCATCCTTATTTCCTTGGAAGCTGCAATATTAACACTTAAAGGAACCTGGCTCTGCTGCCTAACCTGGATGGTTTAAATGGGCATTACATCGCCACTTTACAAATCCAAAATAAATCAAGCAGAGTTTTTGGAGAAAATACATTTCTCTCCTCATTCTTAGCTGTCAGAGTAACTTACTTTGCATGAAATGTCAAATGAATTCAGGTACAGAAAACTCAGGTCCAAAAGCATGGTAATTAATAGGAGATTAATTAAGGAAAGCAATTGATTTTGTCACAGTCCTTGTATTATGTTATATATTTTTTATAAATTCTGGTTTTATAGAGTTTCTTTTGATATTTAATACAAATACTGACCACTGTATATTACAGTGAATTAGACTATAGATCTAAAAATCTAATGGTAAATATACAGTGTTTTCTTACTTTGGTGTGGGGGATGCTTAAATTAAAATAGTACCCTTAAATCACATTTTTATCACTGGCATTTTTACAAGATTTTTGCCTCAACGCATCTTCATTTCTTCTTTATTATATATACATATAGCCACAATGAACAACACAGACACAGTTTTTTCCAAAATATTCTCAATTATTTTTTTGGAAAAGATCTAGACTAGACAATAGCCTAACTCTAGAGATTAAAAAAGAAATTCATTAGATAGAGACATTGTATTTTGTGTCTAAATACACACATATTCGTGTATATCGTCTGTGCTTTGTGTATATTCACTCATATGTATATACATGTTTTTAGCTAAATAACATTACAAATAACATTATACTCCTGAATCTAGTAACCTCGATCCCTTTTCCTCTTTGTTCTTGATTCTCCACTTACACACAAAACAACCCTAGATAAGGTGCTTGCCTTACATACATATAACCAGTGATTTACAGGAGAGAAAATGATGTCTACATTTATCATATGGGTTTTGGAAGAATGATTAACAGTGAGAGGCCCTTTCATTATATTTGGAAGGTTGAAGAAAAGCAGAGGCCATTATTCTTTGGCTTCAGGTGCTATAACCTCATAGAAGCTCCTAGATCACAGCTATTCATATACTGAATTAAATATTATGCTGTTCATTTTAATGATGAAAAGATCAGCATTGCTAGTGGTTGCAGAGGAATATGCAATTCTCTTGAATGAAACAAATAGCAAAATAACATATTACAAGGGAGAATGTGTTGTGCGTAAAAGCAGTGTAGAGGAGAGGAATGGATACATTTCTGACTAGGGAAGTTGGAGAAAGTTTTATTCCTGATATTTTATATAAAATACATAAAATTTTACAAATAAAGGAGGCAGACTAGCAAGAAAAGTACAGTCTGGATTTATATAATAATGAGAACTCAACTATAAATAACCATTATCTAGAAAAACACCCAAACTTAGACGGAAATTTCCTAAAGAGTATCTATTACTATTGTTATGCTCAATCAATTTCCCTTACATCCTCCTTCCTGAAAACAATATTTCATACTAAAGCTATTTGATATTTCAGTTTTGCAATTGAAATCTCAAACTATCTTGAGTTCCAGATGATTTGGAAAATATTTGCTATAGACACAAGTCTGAACACACCTCTATTTAAATATTACTTTAGCAAATAATTAAATTTTAAAGACTTTAGTTATATTGATGTGATCAAAGCTGATAGCTCTTTAAATTTGGTTTTAAAATATGATATCTCTTCATCATATTAAATATAACATAATACATTTTATGCATATAATATACATATTTATAAATTTAAGTGGAAAACTATATTTAATCACACAGGCATTTCAGGAAATAATTTACAATATATATTTTTAAAAATACAACTATCTAGTCACTATTATAAATAGATGACACCTTTTAAATGTGATTTGGTTTTATTATATCAGAGGCTTACATATATGCATGTATTTCCCACCAAGATATTTATATACAGATATGTTTATGGTGTTAGTTTTTCTAATGCTATTCATTTAGGCTCTTTTCAATTAGATTTAAGGCTAGCATTTAAGAGAAAAGTATTGGTAATAATAATCTTTAATTTGCTGTGAGAATTTTCTATCATTGAAGGTGAAAGACATGGTAAAATATTTTTATGATCTGCCCTGAAATAGAAAGTAAAAAGAAAAGTTCTACAAATTAGTTTTAATTTAAAGAGATGTAAAGAACTGTTCTAAAGGACTCCAAAGAGTTCAAACCAGAGTTCAGACTCTAGGAATTTCATTAAGTTCATGTACACTAAAAATGTGCACAGAATAATTGCCATTATCTTTTATTTTTATAGAGAATAACAGAAGCGTGAAATTTGCATCTTTGTTGGGGGAGATAGATTAGTCAATTTTGGTCCATTCTTAAATATTTTAATGCCAAGTGGGAACACAGACTCTGGATACAAGACTACCTTCAATTTGTCTTTACTGTTTATTATGAAAGTTTAAGGAGTTATATAATGAAATATTTAGTTTTTTTCCAAAGCTATGAGAAAATGTAGCAATTTCATATGCTTCTAATAAAACATTTTACTTGACTATTTCACCGTATTGATTTTCCCTTCATTTAACATATAGGAAATTATAAGTGGCTATTCTTTACCTTAACTGCTATTATTTCCTATATATTTCACTGGGATTATAATACTGATAGAATTAGCAATTGCCAAGTTAAGTTGATGTACTTTTTTCAGACTTTATTAACAGAAAAACAGTACAGGAAATGTTTATGGCTAATGAAGACGTACTGAAGGAAATACTTATTCTCTCCCTCCATTCCTAGCCACATGTTTTTTGGTGTTTTGTTTTGTTTACTTAAGGTATAAAAAAATCACTATAAACTAATTTTCCAAATATAACCATCATGGTTCATACGTAAAAGCAACAAGGACTCTTTAAGTTTAATTAAGAAGAAAATAAATATATTAAATCATATTAAGTGAATTTGAGTACCTCAGGAATTACAGGGAATCAGACTTGAGGTATGCACAGCCAGGAATATTTGCAAATAAACAAAGGCTGCCTTGTCTTAAGGTCATACAAAGTCAACTTCATCATGGCTGGGCATGGAATACTTCTGCTTACTCCGCCTATGCAAGTGGGATGTCTCTCTGATATCCCTGCTGTCTCTCCCTGAACAAAGTTTGCCACAAGTGCTACCTCCTTGCTCACACCTCTCTCTTCCCAACTTAAATCATGACTGTGTGCTTATAATTGGCTGAAACTAGGTGATATGCCTATGCCTTAATGTCACAGTGGTCTGGGAAAGCAAATCTATAACTTCTGTCTTGAGCTGAGACTTACAAAGAGGAAAATACTCCAAATATAAAAAGGGCATTCAAATGATGAAAGAGTAAAAAAC
Source organism: Chaetophractus vellerosus (assembly GCA_004027955.1). Taxonomy (NCBI): domain Eukaryota; kingdom Metazoa; phylum Chordata; class Mammalia; order Cingulata; family Chlamyphoridae; genus Chaetophractus; species Chaetophractus vellerosus. The sequence continues at coordinate 1,972 of PVKH010026307.1, read as the reverse complement.
ATCCAATCACCATGGACGAAAAACTGCACCCATAAGTAAGTAACTTTCTGAGTTTCTTAGGGTGGCTCTAGCAAAGTACTGCAAAGTAGGTTGCTTAAAACAACAGAAGAGCATTGTCTCAAAGCTCTGGAGATAAAAGTCTGAAATCAAGGTGTTGACAGGGACATGCTTCCTCTGAAATCTGTAGAGAAGAATCTTTGCCTTTTCTACTTTCTAGGGCTTGTGGTAATCCTGAGTCTTCCTTGGCTTCAAGTACAGCCCTTCAATCTTAAAGAAACCATTCAAATTACCAACAAAAAGATAACCCAATTTAAAAAGTGCAAAAAATTTGGACATTTATCCAAAGAAGACATGCAAATATCCAGAAACACAGGAAAAGATCCTCAACATCATTAGCCAACAGGGGAATGCAAACCAAAAGCAAAATGAGATTCCATTTGACACCCATTCGAATGGTTGCTATTAAACAAAATGGAAAATAACAAGTGTTGGAGAAGACCCGGAGAAAGGAAAAGTTATTCACAGCTGATGGCAATGTAAAATGGTGACGCATCTGTAAAAGACAGTTTGACGGTATCTCAGAAGCTAAGTATAGAACAATCATGTGATCTGGGAATCCAACTTCTAGGTATATATCCAAAAGAATTTAAAGCAGGGGCTTGAAGAGATATTTGCACACCAATGTCCATAGCTGCATTATTCACAATGGAAGAAACTCAAGTATCCACCAACCGATGAATGGATAAATAAAGTGTGGTATATATGTACAATGGAATATTATTCAGGTGTAAAAAGGAATGAAGTCCTGATACATGTGACAACATGGATGAACCTTGAAGACATCATGTTGAGTGAAATAATCCAGACACAATGGGACAGATATTGTATGATCTGATGATTTGAAACAATTAGAATAAGCAAACTCATAGACTCAGAATCTAGAACATACGTTTCCAGGGGACAGGGTAGGGATAGGGAATAGGGAGTTAAGGCTTAAATATTATAGAGTTCTTATTTAGAATGATGGAAATATTTTGGTTATCGATGGTGGTAATGACAGCACAATATTTTGAGCACAATTAATAGCACTCTTTTAGTTTGCTAAGGGTTGCCAAGCAAATTACCAGAAACGGGTTTGCTGTTACAATAGAGATTTATTAGGGTAGAAGCTTACAGTTTCAAGGCTGTAAAAATGTCCAAATCAAGGCATCATCAGGGATGCTTTCACAAGTTGCAGTTGTGGGCGATCAGTCACATGGCAGTGTCGTCTAAAGATGGTTTCTCTTGGAGCTCAGCAGTGGGCAATCAAGCATATGGTTTTGTCTCCCCTGTCCTCATGGGCTTCAGCTGCTCCTTCTGATTTCAGCCCCCTGCCTCTCTATTAGCCTCTTAGGATCTATCTGTCTTTCTGTGCCTGCAGGTGATCCTGGAGTCCTCTCTCCAATGGCAGGATAAAATGCAATTCTCTTTCCTTGTATGTTTCCCCCATTAATAAAGGGCTCCAGCAAGAGGGCTGACACCCACCCTGGGTTATGCCTCACTGAAGTACTCCAATCAAAGATACCCAAGTGAATTCAATCAAAGGGTCCTACAATTTAATCAATGGCTTTTAACTGAAGTGATCTAATCAAAAGTGAGCTAATCAAAAAGACCATTTAACTGAATCTAACCAAATGTTGCCACATACAATAACATACATGCACAGGAATGGATTAGCTTAAGAACATAATTTTCTTGGATCCACAAAAGATTCAAACCAGGATAGGCACTGAAATATATATGTGAATGTGATTAAAGGGGAAAATGTTACAGAATAATTTTTTTTCAAAAAAAGTCCATGGAACTATATTACACAGTGAAACAAATGTCACTGTACATACAAGACAACAGATCTTACAGTACTGAAAGACATAATGTTTAAAAAAATATTTTTTTTCATTATTTCAAATTAAAAAAATATTTTTTGGATTTT
>PVKH010026306.1:0-13258 GCA_004027955.1 Chaetophractus vellerosus | reverse complement strand
CAACAGAATATTCCTCAGAAATAAAAAAACAATGAACTACTGATACATGACATAGCATGGATGAGTCCCAAAATCATTCCAAGAGAAAATAGTCCTGACACAATAAAGTACATGTTGTATGATATCATCTACAAAAAAAAGTTTAGGAAATGCAAAGTTATCTATACTGTTTTAGGCAAATGGCAAAGGGTGGCATGTATTACAAAGGGTCCTGAGGAAGCAAGTTTTTCAGTGACAGAGAAGTTCTGTATTTTGGTTGTGGCAGTGGGTTCACTGTTATATGATCAATAGAATCTCACTGAATTGTAAAAAAAAAAAAAAAAAAAAAAAAAAAAAAAAAAAAAAAAAAAAAAAAAAAAAAAAAAAAAAAAAAAAAAAAAAAAAAAAAAAAAACACTAGGCAAGAGAAAGAAATGATGAACAGAGTAAAATTACCACCAAAATTAGATGCCTTGATATTAACAAAAATTAAGAAGACATACTAAGGAACAGAAAGATTTGGCCAAGCAAAGGAACAAACCAAGAATCCAGATGAGACACAGTAGTAAAGACAACTAATCAATGATTGCACAAATCTTAATCAGTACAAGAAGTTGAAGGAAAGTATGACTAATGAGGTGAAGGACTTTAAGATGAAATTGTGTCAACATAAAGAACAATTTAAAAGACTGTAAAGAAAAGTACACAACTCATGGAAATGAGAGACACAATAGATGAGATTAAAAATGCATTAAAAGCATATAATAGCAAAATTGATTTGTTTGAGGACAAAATTACTGAATTAGATGACAGAGAATCTGAACTGGAAATGACAGAAGGAAAGGAAGGGAAAAGCATGGAAAAATTGAACAGGGTTTCAGGGAATTGTATGATATCATGAAACACACAAACATATGCATTATACAAATCCAAGAAGTAGAATAGAATGGAAAAGGGACAGAAAAAATTTTTATAGAAATAATGACAAAATTTTTATCCATATGAAAGACATGAATATCAATATCCCAGAACTTAAAAAGAATAAATTTGAATAGATTTACTCTGAGACCTAAAATATTCAGAATGTCAAATTCCAGATATAAAGAGAGGTTTCTGAGAGTAGCAAGAGAAAAGAAATGTATCACTTACATGGGAGCCTCATTAACTCTCACCATGGAGGTAAGAAGACAGTGACATAATATATTTAAGGTACTGAAAGAAGAAACTGCCAGCCAAGTGTTCTGTCTCCAGAAAACTATCCATCAAAAAAGTTTAAAGTCCTCACAAACAAATAAAAACAAAGAGTTTATCACCAAGACACTTGTTCTACAAAAGATACTGCAGGGTATGTTACAGCCTAAAGGGAAATGACAAAGATAAGAGACTTGGAGAAGAGTGTAGTAATGAAGAAAATAAATAAGGAAAACTGGAAGGGTTAAAAGAGAGAAAATAGTAAGATATGAAAACAGAAAGCCGAGGGATAAATTGGACATTAAGTAATGTCTTTAAACTAATAACATTGAATGTTAATGGATTGAACTCCTCAATCAAAAGACAAAGAAGGACACAATGGAAAAAATATGAGCCATCTATTTGTTGACCATAACAGACTAACTTATTTTTAGTTTTTTTAAGGAAGTACTGGGGATCAAACAAGGACCTCATACATGGGAAGCAGGTGCTCACCCAATGAGCTACACCCACTCCCCAAGAGACTCACATTGTTTTTAAATTTTTTAAATTAATTAATTTTATTTTTATACATTAAAATTCTTTAAAATAATATTTTGTTTTTATTTTTTAAAAGATACTTAGATTACACAAATGTTACTCAAAATTATAGGGAACCCTATATACCCCAACTCCCACACCTCACACAACCTCCCACATAAACATCCATCATTAGTGTGGCACATCACCTGCAATAGATATATATATCTGGGGGCTTTGCCACTAAGCATAGACCATAGTTCACATTGTAGACCACACTCTCTCCCAGAGAGTTTGACATGTTATATGATGAAATGAAATGGCCTATATCTGTCATTGCAATGTCACTCAGGATAACTCCCAAGTCACAAAAAAGGCCCTGAATTATAACTGCTTTTCCCTCTCCCTACCCCCAAAGCATTCAGTGGCCACTGGCTCCACATTAATGTTGCAATTTCTTCCATTGCTGGAATCACAATATGTCTATAGCAGGATACCAGTAAGTTCACTCTAGGCCATAGCTCTTCCCACAATCCTGAGGAGTCTGTGATTGTGATGTCCACTCCAACTCCAAGTGAGACAGGGCTTATATCCCATGGATAAGATGGATAGGATTATCCTGCCTGCAGCTGCAGACTCTCTCCATCATCTTCCACCAGGTGTACTGGGAGAGTCCATTGAGCTATAGACTAGGAGTTTCAGCTCCACTGAGATTCTGGGCCCAGCTGGCACACAGAGAGCCCAAAGTCTCCAGTCTCTGGAAGTACAACTACAAACTGGAGCACCACATTTAGGTTTGAATAGAAGGGACAAATGGACCATGTGCTGGGAAGACATATTTGAGCCTAACTCTCACTCTCAGGAGCACAGATTCCAAAGTAGGGTCCACAGATAAGGCAACAAACTCTGGGGCTATTCACCCAGATATTGCACCTGGATGTCACCAGAGCCCTCAGAAGCCCCTCTATTTGGGGTGATATCCACATTGGAAGCCTATGATGTCTTACTGAGATATGCATAAGCATTAATTCTGGGATGACCTTGTGACTCACTTTGAAGTCTCCTCGCTATATGAACACATTTGTCTTTACATTTCCCTTTCTTTTATTCAAGGTCTTTTTCCAGTTGTATTGCCAGTTGGAGCTTGGTAATAATCACTGATTGCCAGGGAGGTTCATCCCTGCAACCCATGTCCCATGCTGAGAGGAAGGTAATGCATTCATATGTTGAGTTTGGCTTAGAGAGAGGCCACATTTGAGCAACAAGGAGGCTCTCAGGAGGCAACCATTAGGCACTCCATAACAATAGGCTAAGTATCAATTTCAAGAGCAAAGACTGGTATGGCTAGTCATAAATAACAAGAGCCCATCGGTGGATCATCCTCCTTTGCCAGACATTGAGCCTGCACTTGGGGGACTGTGGTTGCTCCATTGGAGAGTGTGGCAGAGCTCTCCAGGATAAGAATTCAATATTCTCTCATTTATTGAGTTATTCTCCACCCACTGTGACCATGCCCCATAAGCATTTGAACAATTTTATATACCTTTTATGTATATTCAGGTAAACTTCCTGCCATGCAACCCCCATCCCTGACACCCCCTACCAACAATGCTCTCCTGCCCCAGTTATAACCCTTTTGTGATCCAAAGCTTCTTCAAAAATGAAGCCAATAAAATAGCCAAATAAAATTAATAGGAAAATGAAATAATAATAAGTTTAAATATAAGATATATATCCAATAAAACTTTAAAAAATCTAAAACTAAAACTAAAATAATAATAAAAAGCATTCAGTTATTCAAAAAATGGGGAAAATTTTTAAAAATTTTTTTGACATTTTACCTTTTATCACTGCAATATCTGGTGTCCAGTCTGTACCATGGCACCTTCGCCCTCTCATTCCCCACTGTCTCACTACTTTTCATTTTGTTTTCAAAGAAGTTTTAGGTCACAGCAAAGTCACACACAGAATACAAGACACTTTCATATACCCAAACTCCTCCCACTTTCCTCACTGCATATTAAAACCTTTTTATATGTGGATGGTAGCCTTGTTATAACTGATATACAAATAGTGAAACATAGCTACTAAACATTGACAATGGTTTACAGTATGGTTTACATTTTAGACCACACACTTTTATAAATTTTGATGATATTTACCATGTACTGTGTCCATCACTGTAGGGTAATGAAGAACATTTCCACTGACCACTAAATACCCCCTGTTTGATCTATACTCTTCCTCCCTCTCCATCCACACTGGGGCCGATGATGACCCCCAGGCTTGACTCATTGGATGACAAGATTCATAGTTACCTGAAAAAGAAGTCTTGACACACTGGTTTGTCCTCCCCCACTAGGGAATACCCTTCTCTTAAGAGATACCTGCCTGTCTATTTCTGAATGAAACGGTCCTCCCAAAGATGGAATTCCATCACATTCCCACTAATTGTGTGGGTCTCCACCCACTGATACAATGCATTATGACAGGATGAACACTCACACATTCCCTAGAAACCTGCACCAGATGTGCCCTGTCCAAAATGTCCCCCCAGCCAACACCCTAAACCAGTGACACTTCCTTCTCATATTGCCAAAAAAGCCTTCTCAACATTATATTTTCAATCTCATACTCACAAATCCTAACTGTTCATGTGGTCCCTCTCCCATCTCTCACCAGAATATCCTGGGTATTCTAACCCAAACTTCCCAACCTACCCACCTGTCAACCCTGCACAACCAAAGACAATAATATCACTACTCACCCATCCTATCCCTTGAATACACAACTACACTCTATCACTCTACCATAGATTATGTCTGTATGGGTGATGTCTTACAACTTCCTATTCTCTTTCTATTTCTTGTAAACCTACCTTTCAGACAATAACTCTTGGATACTATTCAATTACCTTAATTCATATCAGTGAGGTCATATACTGTTCATTCTTCAATTCCTGGATTGCTTCAATCAATATAAGGTCTTCAAGATTTATCCATGTTACCCCATGTGTTAGCGTTTTCTTTCTTCTTACAGTTGAGCAATATTCCATTGTATGTATGTACCAAGTTTTGTTTATCCATTCATCTGTTGATGGACACCTGTATTGATTTCAACTTTTGGCAATATTGAGCAATGCCACTATGAATATTGATGTGTCTATATCTGTTCATGTATTTGCTTTCAATTCTTCTGGGTATATACTCAGCAGTGGAATTGCTGGATCATATGGAAGATCTATAGTTAGATTTGTGATGAACCACCAAAATGTCCTCCACAGTGGCTTCAGCATTCCACAATCCCACCAGCAGTGGATGAGAGTTCCTGTTCCTCTACATCCTCTCCAACACTTACAGTCTGCTGTTTTTTAAATAGTCACCATTCTAATGGGTGTAAAATGGTATCTCATTGTAGTTTTGATTTGCATTTCCCTAATAGATACTGATGTCGAGAATTTTTTCATGTGCTTTTTAGCCATTTGTATTTCTTCCTTGGAGAACTGTCATTTCAGGTGACTTGCCCATTTTTATTTTTGGGGTGTAGGATTTCTTCATATATGCAGTATATTAGGCTCCTATCAGATGTATGGTTGCCACATATTTTCTCCCACTGGGTATGCTGTCTTTTTATTTTCTTGATAACATCCTTTGGGGTACAAAAGTTTAATTTTGAGGACATCCCATTAATCTATTTTTTTCATTTGCTGCTCATGCTTTGGGTGTGAATTCCATGAAACCATATCCTATTACAAGGTCCTGTAGATACTTCCCTACATTATTTTCCAAGGTCCTTATGGTCTTTACTCTTATATTTAGATCTTTGATCCATCTTGAGATGATTTTCATATAATGTGTGAGATGGTATTCCTCTCCCATTCCTTTGGATATGGATATCCAGTTCTCCAAGCACCATTTATTGAAGAGGCCATTCGCTCCCCACTGAATGAGCTTGATGGCCTTGTCAAATATTAGATGACTGCATATGTGAGGATTTATATCAGAATTCTCAATTCAGTTCCATTGGTGAATATGTCTGTACTTGCACCAATACCATGTGGTTTCAACCACTGTAGCTTAGTAGCCCATTTTAAAGTCAGGTAGTGTGATACCTCCAACTTCATTTTACTTTCTCAGTATGTCTTTGGTGATTTGGGGCCTCTTACCTTTCCAAATAAATTTTGTAATAAGTTTTTCCAATTCCTTAAATTATACAGTGTTAATTTTTATTGGGATTGCATTAAATCTGTAGATTAGTTTGGGTAGGATAGACATCTTGATGATGTTTAGTCTTCCTATCCATGAACCTGGAATAATCTTCCATTTATTTAAGTCTTCTTTGATTTCCTTTAACACTGTTCTGTAGTTTTGTGTATATAAGGCCTTTACATCTTTTGTTAAATTTATTCCTAGATGTTTGATTCTTTTAATTGCTGTTGTAAATGTTATTTTTTCCTTGATTTCCTTCTCAGATTGCTCATTATTGGTGTACAGAAATGCTACTGATTTTTGAGCATTGATCTTATAGCCTGCAATGTTACTGAACTCCTTTATAAGTTCTAGAAGCTTTGTTGTAGATTTCTCAGGTATTCCTACACATAGGATCATGTTGTCTGCAAATTATGAAATTTTTACTTCTTCTTTTACAATTTGAATGCAATTTATATCTTTTTCTTTCCTCAGGGCTTGAGCAAGTAATTCTAAAGCAATGTTAAATAAGAATTGTGATAGTGGGCATACTTGTCTTTTTCCTGATCTTGGAGGGAAGGCTTTTAGGATTTCACGATTGAAGATGATGTTGGCTTTGGGTTTTTCATATAAACCCTTTAACATATTCAGAAAGTTACATTCTATTCTTATTTTTTGCAGTGTTTTTATCCAGAAAGGGTGCTGTGCTTTCTTGAATGCTTTTTCTGCCTCTATAGAGGTGATCATATGATTTTTTTCTTTCAATCAGTTTATGTAGTTTATTACATTAATTGATTTTCTTATGTTGAATCATTCTTGCATAACCAGGATGAAACCCACTTGGTCATGGTTATAATTATTTTGATTTGTTGTTGAATGTGATTAGCAAGTATTTTTGAGGATTTTAGCATCTAGGTTCATTAGAGAAATTGGTCTGTAATTTTCCTTTCTTGTGGTATGTTTGTTTGTCTTTTGTATAAGGGTAATTTTGGCATTATAGAATGAGTTAGGCAATGTTCTTTCTACTTTTAGTTTTTGGAAGAGATTAGGCAGGATTGGTATTAGCTCTGTCTGGAATGACTGATAAAATTCAGCTGTGAAGCCGTCTTGTCCTAGGCTCTTCTTAGTTGGGAGATTTTTGATGACTGAGTCTATCTCTTTACTTGTATTTGGACTGTTGAGTTCATGAATTTCTTCTTTCATCAAAGTAGGCTGCTTGTGAGTTTCTAGGACTTTGTCCATTTCCTCTAAATTATCATTCTTTTTGGCATATATTTTTCAAAGTATCCTCTTAAAAATACTCTTTATTTCTGTGGGGTCAGTAGTGATATTCCCTTCCTCATGCATTATTTTGTGTATTTGCAATTGCTCTCTCTTTTTCTTTCTTAGTCTGGCTAAGTGTTTGTCAATTTTATTGATCTTCTCAAAGAATCAGCTTTTGGTTTTGTTTATTTTTTCTAGTGCTTTCTTATTTTATATTTCATTTAGTTCTGCTGTAATCTTTTTTATTTCCTTCTTTTTACTTCCTTTGCTATTAGTTTTTGGTAGTTTTTCCAATTCCTCTTGATGTGCAGTTATGGCTTCAATATTATCTCTTTCTTGTTTTTTAATATATGCATTTGTGGCTATGAATTTCTCTCAGTACAGTTGTGTTGTCATTTTCATTCATTTCTAGTTAGATACTGATTTCTTTTGAGATTTCCTCCTTGACCCACTGTTTGTCTAAGTGTGTGATGTTTAACTTCCATTTCTTTTTCCTGTATCTTGTTCTCTGGCCCTTAGTGATTTCCAATTTCATTCCATTGTGTTCAGAGAAATAGCTTTGTATAAACTCAATCTTTTTTAATTCATTGAGAGTTGTTCTTTGGCCTAGGAATTGGTCTATCTTGGAGTATGATCCATGTGCACTCTAGAAGAATGTATATCCTGCTGTATTTGGGTGTAGCATTCTGTATATATCTATTAGGTCCATGTCCTCTAATGTATTATTTTTTTCTTTTTTAAAAAGATTTATTTTTTTTATTACATATTCCCCCCTTTCTGCTTGTTCTTGCTGTGTTCATTCTTGAGTTCTTCCATGTCTGCTTGTCAACATCCTGTGCGGTGACCTGCCAAGTTATCTCACTGCGTGGTGGCCTGCCTGCTCATGGGGGCTTGCCCTGCTTGCAGGGGCTTGCCCTGCTCTTGGGGGCTTGCCCTGCCCATGGCAGCTTGCCTTCTCAAGGCAGTCTGCCTGCTTGAGGAGGCTCCAGGAATCAAACCTGGGGCCTCCTATGTGGTAAACTGGCACCCTACCAATTGGGCTACAGCCAGCCCCCTAATGTATTATTCAGAGTGTTTGTTTATTGATTCTCTGTCTAGATGTTCTAATTTTACTAATGCTGTATTAAAGTCCCCCACTATAATTGTAGTTGCATTCATTTCTCCACTTAGTTTATACAGTGTTTGCCTCATGTATTTTGAAGCACCTGATTAGGTACATAAATATTTATGATTGTGCTCTCTTCTTGAAAGATTACCACTTTTACTAATATATACTGTCCATCTTTGTCTCTTACAATACTTTTGCATATAAAGTCTATTTTGTCCAATATTAGGATAGCTACTCCTGCCCTTTTGGGTTATTGTTTGCTTGTAAAATTGTTTTCCAGCCATTCACTTTTAGCCTCCTTGAATCTCTGGGTCTAAGGTGGGATTCTTGTAGACAGGATATAGATGGATTGTAATTCCTTATCCATTCTACCAAACTGTGTCTCTTGACTGGTGAGTTTAATTCATTAACATTCAGTGTTACTGCTCTTAATGTATTTCTTACATCAGCCATATTTTTTGGGTTTATGTATGTCATATATTGTTTTTATTTCTCTTTTGTCATTTTAGTTGTTCTTACACTCTCCCCCAACTCTCTCTCAATGTTTTTTTTCCTTTCAACCTGTAGTACATCCTTTATTATTTCTTGAAGTGTGGGTTTATTATTGACATATTCTCTTAATTTCTTTTATCTGTGAATATTTCAAACTCTCCATCATTTTTGTGTGCCAGCTTTGCTAGGTAAAGAATTCATTGCTGGAAGTTCTTTCCTTTTAGTACCTTGACTATGTCATACCACTTCTTTCCTCCATTGTTTCATCTGAGAAATCAGCAATTAATCTTATTGTGCTTCCCTTGTATGTGATGGTTCTCTTTTCTCATGCTGCTTGAGTATTTTCTCCTTGTCTTGAGCATTGGACATTTTGATAATTACATGCCTTAGAGTGGGCCTATTGGAATTTATACTGTTTGTGGTGTGCTGTGTTTCCTGTACATGTACATCCATCTCCCTCAATAGGGTTGGGAAGTTTTCAGCCATTATTTCTTTCAACAATCCTGCTTTTCCCTTTGCTTCCCTTCTCCTTCTTTGATGCCTATAATGCACATGTTTGCACATTTTGTGTTGTCAGTTAAATCCCTAAGTCCCTGTTGGATATTTTCTATCATTTATCTATCTGTTCTACTCTCTGTTGGATTTCAGATGTACTGCTTTCCACCTCATGAATTCTTTCTTCTGTCTATTCAAATTTGCTGTTATGTGAATTCAGTCTTTTGATTTCTTGAATTGTGCCAGTCATCATCATCATATCTGTTATCTTTTTATGTATGTTTACAATTTCTTCAGTATGTCATCCCCATGTCCTCTTAATATCCTTAATCTCTCCCTTCACTTCATTAAGTTGGTCCATTATATTTGTTTGTACAGCTTTGATTAGTTGCTCAATTTGCTGCATCTCTTCCTGGTTTTTATTTTGTTCATTGGACTGGTTCATGTCTTCCTGTTTCTCAGTATGGTTTGTAAATTTTTGTTGTCCTCTGATCATCATTTTATCCTGGTGGGTTTATTACCTTCTCTTCCTGCTCTAGAGTTTTATTTAGCTGGTAGATTTGTGTTTGTGTTAAGTTTTCTCTATGACACTTTCTTCTTATTATTCTATTTCTTTGCTTTTTTTCTATGTTCCCTTGAAGGAAAAATTTTAGGGCCAGACCAATCAAATGAGGTAAGAAAGGAAAATGGATAATAGTAATATTGATAAAAGTTAGAGTAGGGGCTGTATCAGTCTTAGTAAAATGAATATATAGCTCATGTAGGCAGAATAGAATAATAGGGGGAAAAAGTGGAATACCTACCATGGAATGGGAAACCAACTACAGAAAACTATATAGAAGGGTATTAAGAAGACACTGGGAGAACATACTGAAGAAATTGTAAACATACATAAAAAGATAACAGATATGACAGTGATGAATGGCAAAATCCAAGAAATGAAAAAGACACTTGACTCACATATGAGCAGATCACAACAGGCCGAAGAATTAGTTAAGTGGAAGACAGTACATCTGAAATCAAACAGAGAGTAGAACTGATAGATAAAAAGTTAGAAAAATCCAGTGGGGACTCAGGGATTTAACTGATAACAGAAAATGCACAAACATACAGATTATAGGCATCCCAGCAGGAGAAGAGTAGGGAAAGGGAACAGAAAGAGTTTTGAAGGAAATAATGGCAGAATACTTCCCAGCCCTATTGCAGGAGATGGATGTACATGTCCAAGAAGCACTGTGAACCACAAACAGTATAAATACCAACAGGCCAACTCCAAGACATATACTTGTCAAAATGTCCAATGCTCAAGACAAATAAAAAATAGTCACAGCATCAAGAGAAAAGAGAACCATCTCATACAAGGGAAGCAAAATGAGATTAAGTGCTGATATCCCAGCTGAAACCATGGAGACAAGAAGACAGTGGTATGAAATAGTCAAGGTACTAAAAGATTAAAACTTCCAGCCATGAATGCTTTTTCCAGTAAAGCTGGCTTTCAAAAATGATGGAGAGCCCAAAATATTCACAGATAAACAGAAATTAAGAGAATATACCAATAAGAAACCTGCATTATAAGAAATACTAAAAGAAGTTTTACTGGTTGAAAGGATATAACAGGAGAGAGAGAAAGAGTTGGAGGAGTGTGTAAGAACAACTAAACAGACAAAAAGAGGAATAAAAACAACATTTGACATACATAAATCCAAAGAAAATATGGCTGATATAAGAAATTTGTTGAAATTAATAACCCTGAATGTGAATGTATTAAATTCAACAGTCAAGAGACACAGATTGGCAGAATTGTTAAGGAAATATGACCCATCTATATGTTGTGTAAAACAAACCCACCTTACACACAGGATTCAAGGATTCTGGAAGTTATTGGCTGGAAAACATTTTACAAGAAAACAATAAACAAAAAAGGCCAGGAGTAGCTATCTTATTATCAGACAAAATAGACTTTAAATGCAAAACTATTGTAAGAGTTAAAAATGGACACTATATATTAGTAAAAGTGGTAATCTTTCAAGAAGAGAGCAATCATAAACATTTATGCACCTAATCAGGGTGCCTCAAAATACATGAGGCCAACATTGGAAAAACTAAGTGGAGAAATAAATGCATCTACAATTATATTGGGGGACTTTAATACATCATTATCATCATTAGACAGAATATCTAGACAGAGATTCAGTAAAGAAACAAAGACTCTGAATAATACATTAGAGGACCTAGACCTAATGGACATATAGAGAGCAGTACACCCAAATACAACAAGATATGTTTTCTTCTCAAGGGCACATGGATCATACTCCAAGTTAGACCACATGATAGCCACAGAACAACTCTCAATGAATTCAGAAAGATTTATATTACACAAAGTAATTTCTTTGACAGCAATGGAATGAAACTGGAAATCACTATTGGCTAGAGAACCAGATTAGGCATAAAGATATGGAAGTTAAACAATACACTCTTGGACAAACAGTTGGTCAAGGAACAAATCTCAAAAGAAATCAGTAACTACCTCAAATTGAATGAAAATGAAAACACTACATATCAAAACCTATGTGATGCATCCAAAGCTGAACTGAGAGTAAAATTCATAGGCATAAATGCATATATTAAAAAAGAAGGAAGAGCTAAAATTGAAGAATTAAATGCACACCTGGAGAAATTGGAAAAACCAAAACAAACTAAACCCAAAGGAAATAGAAAGAAGGAAATAAAAAAGGTCAGGGGAAAACTAAATGAAATAGAAAATAAGATAAAACAAACTAAACCAAATCTGGTTCCTTGAGAAGATCAATAAAATTGAAAAACCCTTAGCAGACTAACAAAGAAAAGGAGAGTTCAAATGCAAATACACAAACTAAGGAATGTAGAAGGGCATATTACTACTGAATAAAAAGAAATAAAGAGAATCATAAAAGGATACTTTGAAAAATTATATGCCAACAAGAATGATAATTTAGAGGACATGGACAATTTCCTAGAAATTCACAGGCAGTCTACACTGATGAAAGAAGAAATTGATGAACACAACATTCCAATTAAATATAAAATGATAGACTCATTCATCAAAAACCTCCCAACTAAGAAGAGTACAGGACAAGATGGCTTGACAGCTGAATTCTACCAAATATTCCAGAAAGAGTTAACACCAATTCTGCTTAAGCTCTTCCAAAAATAGAAGTAGAAGGATCATTGCATAACTAATTCTATTATACCCACATTTCCCTAATACCGAAGCCAAACAAGGATAAAACAAGATAGGAAAATTACAGACCAATTTCTCTGATGAACCTAGATGCTAAAATCATCAACAATATACTTGCTAATCACATTCAACAACATAAAAAAAGCATTATAGGGGGCTGGCTGTAGCCCAATTGGTAGGGTGCTGGTTTACCAACAACATAACAAAAGCATTATAGGGGGCTGGCTGTAGCCCAATTGGTAAGGTGCTGGTTTACCACATAGGAATCCTCGGGTTTGGTTCCTGGGGCCTCCTCGACCACCTTGAGAAGACAAGCTGCCATGGGCAGGGCAAGATGCCATGAGCAGGGCAAGCACCCTCAAGCAGGCAGGCTGCCACAGGGTGAGCTGACTCAGCAGGTCACCACAGCAGGGGGAGACAAGCAGACACAGAAGAATGTGAAAATGAACACAGCAAGAACAAGCAGAAAGGGGGGATATGCAATAAATAAAAAAATAGGGGCCGGCTGTATAGCCCAGTGGATAGGTTCCTGGTTTACCAAATGGGAGGCCCTGGGTTTGGTCCCCAGGGCCTCTCCGGGAGGGGAGACTGCTTGAGAAGGCAAAAGCTGCTTTGGGCAGGGCAGAGCTGCCATGGGCAGGGCAAAAGCTGCCATGGGCAGGGCAAAGCCACCATGGGCAGAGCAGAGCTGCCTGTGGGCAGGGCAGAGCCACCTGCAAGTGGGGCAATCCACCCACAAGTGGGCAAGGCTGCCACTCACTGGTGAAGCTGACTCAGTGCATCACTGCAGCAGGGGGCGGGGAGA
>PVKH010026304.1:0-13239 GCA_004027955.1 Chaetophractus vellerosus | reverse complement strand
CTTATGATAAGTTATTTATTTATTTATTTATTTTTGTTACATACCCCCGCCTTTCTGCTTGCTCTTGCTGTGTTCATTTTTGCGTTCTTCTGTGTCTGCTCTGTCTCCCCCCGCTGCAGCGATGCGCCGAGTCAGCTCACTGTGCAGGCAGCTCTGCTCGGCTTTTTTGCTTCCATTCGTGGGCGGCTTTTTGCTTCTGTTCGCAGGCAGCTTGCCCTGCCCATGGCAACTTTGCCTTTCCCGTGGTGGCTTATTTTTTTTCCCCCTGCCCATGGTGGCTCTGCCCCACCCATGGCGGCTTGCCGTTCTCAAGGCGGTCTGCCCGCCTGGAGAGGTCCCCGGGAACCAAACCTGGGCCCTCCCATGTGGTGAACCAGCCCTATCCACTGGGCTACGGCCGGCTCCCATCTCCTTATGGATAATTTAAATGTGTATTCTTTGTCTATCCTTTTGTGTATTGGAAGCAGTTAAATTGTTTTGTAAGTTTCAGAGTTCTACAGCTAGAAGGCATTTTGCCTGAAGACAAACTGTATTTCTTTGAACTGATTATGATATGACTTAATACTTGCAATTGTTACTGATTAAAGGGTTTTTGAATATTGTAATCTATTTTTGGAATTCAGAGGGTGGAGTGTAATGGTTTGACAGTTTTATCTAATTATGAATTCCAAAAATATAAATTGAATCATGCTTATAAACTGATCTGTTCATGTGGGCATGATTGGTTTATGATTAGGGCATTAACTGGGCCACGTTAGTAGGGCGTTGAGCCCCGCCCCTTGGTGGGTATGGTCTCAAGTGTAGAAAGCAAGGCAGCAGATTTGAGAAGCAGATTTTTGAGAAGCAGTTCAGATATTGGAGAGGAGTGCTCCAGGAGAAGACAAGTGAGCCATTTGCCTGATAGTCTACAGCTGGCCTTGTGGAGACAAGCAAAGCATAGAGAGCCTCATGGTCTACAGCTGAACTTGTGGAGGAAACCAGAGAGAAACACAGCCCCGGCAGGAGAGGAACCCAAAGGCCTGAGACCTGGCAGATGTTGGCAGCTGTCTTGCTCCAACACGTGGACTTTGGTAAGGGAAGAAACTTATGCTTTGTGGCTGGGTAACTGTAAGCTTCTACCCCAAATAAATACCCTTTGTAAAAACCAACCAATTATTGATATATTGAGAAGCACCCCTTTGGCTGACTAATACAAAGCCCTAATCATAATTTAATCATGCCCAGGTACAGACCAGTTTACAAACATAACCCAATATCTATTTTTGGAATTCATAAACAATGCCAAACTGCTACAAGGATTAATCAATGGTACCTTCATTTAATGGATATTACCCTGCTACTAAAGTGAAAATTGTGAAGATTATATATAAAATATGGACAAATGCTTTTGATAATATTAAGCAGAAAAGATGGATATACATTATGAGATGTGAAAGAAAGATGCCTATGGAAAATGTGGAGAGAAAACAAATGAAAATCATGTGCTTCTATCACGAATGTGGCTTGGATCAATGAGGATGGTTTTGATGGCAAACAATAGAAGACCCAATTCAAAATGACTTCAAAATTAGAAGATAAATTATTCATATTAGGAAGTCCCTCTAGCATGGTACAAAGAACTCCAGCTTTGATTCTCTGCCACTCTCATGGCTCCTTCTATCCTTTGAGTGTGGCTTTTACTCTTAGGTTGTGGCAGGATGGTCATAGCTACTCCAGCCTTCACAGTGGCATAGAGCAATGTACAGAGGTAAGAGAGGGCACCTCTTTGTGTACATACCTTTGAAAGGGTGAGGAGACTTTCCCAGAATTTCTCACCCGCCCTTCCTCCCACATTTCACACTGGCCAAGACTAGATTACATGTTCCTTCCTGGTGTTTCCTGGAAAGGACAACACAGTGACCAAGATTGGGCTAGGGTGTACCTTGGTGTCATGTGGGGATTCTGCTGGCAAGGAGAGCAAGGGGGCATTGTTGAGAAGAATCAACTAAGCAAAGGAGTATGGTTGGGGTTTGTCATCATATTTTGGGAAACATAATGCAATTTAAAAGTAGGACTAAATAGTTTTAAAAATTGTGCTGTAAAATACTAATTTTTAGCCATATCTAGATGAATAACCATTAGACCCTGGTTTGGTTGGTAAGCATGCTCTCTTTGGTTTAAGATGCAATTTTCATGACTGGAAAACTTATCTCTGAAATAAATAATTCCATAATTGTTGAGAATAATTTGGTTGTTAAGTAAATGTGGTTCTCATTCTAATGTTTAAGTTTTTTTTTTTTTTAATTAACTCATAGAGAAAGCAGTCCTCTGAAACCTTTCCCTTTTGTCTGAGTGGTAAATAGGAGTTGGCTGTGCACTATAAGAATTGATCTAGACTGTCTTCTACATGGTTGACACACTGTTGTGATGAAACAAGGAGATCTTTATTTTGTCTCTTTAGCAGCCTACATCTTCAGGGCAGTCCCTCCCCACTCCTATTTCTTCCTGCAAATCAGCACAAAAATATTAATAAAAAACTTACTATATGCAAAGTATTAAAGAAATAGAATTTTTCCTCCTACAAGCCACACATGAAAATTCAGCTTCAATATCTTTTTTTGTTAGTATCACCAAAGGGAATACAAACAGTGCTAAATGCTGATTCTAAACAAGGCAAAGATATATTTCATTTATTTATTTATTTATTTATTTATTTATTTATTTTAAAGATTTATTTATTTTATTAGATATCTCCCCTTCCCCCTCGCTGCAGCGATGTGCCGAGACTGGTCACTGCGCAGGCACGGCTTTCCCCTCTTGTGGGCGGCTTCTGCTTCCCTTCACGGCCCGCTTTCAGTTCGCGGGTGGGTGGCTGCGCTCCATTCGCGGGCGACCTGCCCTGCCCGTGGCGGCTTTTGCCCTGTCCGTGGCAGCTTTTTGCCCTGCCCACAGCGGCTCTGGCCTGCCCATGGCTGCTTGCCATTCTCAAGGCGGTCTGCCCGCTAGGAGAGGTCCCCGGGAACCGAACCCGGGGCCTCCCATGTGGTATGCCGGTGCCGTATCCACTGGGCTATCGAGCCGGCCCCTCATTCATTTATTTAAAGTTTACTGAGTTCACCCTAGGTACAGCAATTATTATAATGATGAATAAGAAATCACCTGTGCCCTTTGGTTGAGGACACCCACCTTTCTTGTGATACTGGCTCTGGGAGACAGATAAGAGGATACTGTTAGTGTAGTTTAATTTCATCACTCAGTGCTATACAATAAAATGATAATACCTGTACCATTTTCTTATGTGCAGATAGTTCGGGGATACACAATTTGTGAAATTTTCTGCTAAGGATATATGCTTACATTGTTAGTATATTATAACTTAACCATGCATAGAAGCTTCTTTTTTTGCATAATATTGTGTAATGTTTAAAACCAAGAAATAATTTATAAGATTTATAAATTTCTAATAAGCACTATGTAAATGGGTATATTTTCTTGTTCAGATGATGCACTCTTATTTTGAGCTAGGCCAATTAAGTTTTTCCTCATCAATAAAGGTATGTACATGAATAATAAATGAATAATTACTATGAATTATAGATGTGGATTAATGGAGACAAATAGAGTTCAGTCGGATGTTGGTTCAGGGGAATGCCCCATATGTTAAAAGATGATGTGATTTCATTTTGTCCTGGCATGACTGGAAGATTTGAATAAAATCTACTATTTCCCCAAAATAAAACAGGTTTAACTTATGGGTAAATATAATTGTAGATAAAAATAGTATACCTTAGTCCTGTCAAATAGAGTGTAGAAAGAAAATAACATTAAAATTAACCCAGCTTTCCCTACTTTACTTGAAAAATTCAAATACTAGCTTCCCAAATCAGTTGTTTTCAGAAACTGTGATTTTTTTTGTATATTTCATAATTAAGATAAGAAATGATTATTTAGTATATTTTCCCATAATGTGGCATTTGGTATAAGACAAAACATTATGTTTAATTTACTTGTCAGATATATATACAAAAGTATACAACATGTAATGGACTCTTTTCTATTCGTCTTGATTAGTTCATAAACTGAAATATCTATAACACTCACAGTTTTAAGTATGATTTTAAAAAAGATTTATTTATTTATTTATTTCTCCCCACCGCCACTTATTTTGTGCTTACTCTCTGCTCTCTGTGTGTTCTTCTGTGTCTGCTTGTTTTCTCTTTAGGCGACCCTGGGAACTGATCCTGGGACCTTTCAGAGTGGAGAGAGGCTGCTCAATCTTTTGTGCCACCTCATCTCCCTGGTCTGCTGTGTTTCTTATTGTCTCTCTTCTGTGTCTCTTTTTGTTGCATCATCTTGCTGTGCCAGCTCTCCGCGCGGGCCAGCACTCCACTTGGGCCAACTCACTGTGTGGGCCAGCTTGCTTTTTACCAGGAGGCCCCGGGAATCAAGCCCTGGACCTCCCAATTGCTTGAGCTACTTCTGCTTCCCTTAAGTATACTTTTTTGTCAAGGATCTGAATAATAGCTTACTTGCATAGCTTACAGCAATCCATTCTTTCTGTACCACCAGAAAAATAGAAATGTATAAAATTATTTGTGCATATTTCAATAAAAGATGAGAAAGGATTAGCACGATTACATGAGTTTTCTTTAGCCCGCCAAATAAACTTTGATTCAAAATTATTTGTTGGTAATTCTATTCAGAAGATACTCTTTGGATGGGTCTTTGTTTTTATTATTTTTTCTTTCTGTTCAAATGAGTGGATGCTATTTTTTCAGGACAATTTAATAGTTAACTAAATAGTCATATTTTTCATTTACTTTATGTTGGAATGAGCTGGATTTACAAAACAAGGGTAGCTGATCCATTTGATTCTTTTGCCAATATTTCTTTTAGGCCTTTCTGAAGAATGGTGTATGGAAAGGGAGGTCTCTCCAACTGTCCAAAGAGGGGTGATACCATAACAGCCTCAAAACTGAAAAACAAAAGAGCCTTGGAAAGGAAAGTTTAATACAGGTGCCGTTCTACTCTACTCTACCTTGTGTTAATTGAAACTGATGAATGGTTCATCTTTTCATAGAGTGTTATCTAAGTGGGTAGAGATCCACACAATAAACAAGAAAATATTAAACTCCATACATTCTCAAATAGAGGGGCAAGAATCTGTTGAGCACATAGGTAGTTCCCCATAAAAGAAAATAGACCAATATGTTAAGCTTTCAATATTAATGCATGTAACTTGAACAAGTTTCTTGTAAAATTGAAACTTAGCCTAATAATAATTATTCCCTAAGAGTTACCTCCTGAAAACCCCCTTGTTACTCTAATGTGGCCTCTCTGTAAGCCAAACTCAGCAAATATATGTACTACCTACTCCATGGCATGGGACATGACTCCTGGGGATGAGCTTCCCTTGCACCAAGGGATAAGCACCAAACAGTGATGCGTTTGGAAAAAGACCTTGACCAAAAGGGGGAAACATCAAATACAACAGTTTTTATAGCTAAGAGATTTCAAAGTGAGTCAGGAGGTCATTCCAGAGGTTACACTTATGCATGTCTCAGGCAAACCTCATTAACTGCCACTGTGAACAAAACCTCAAATAGGGGTGCTCCTGAGGGTTATAGAGCTGTACAGATACTATAGGCAAGCCACCAATCCCTTGAAATCAGCACCCTAGGCCTTTCCTTGAAATATATGACAACCTCTTTCCCCAATGTAACAGAGTTAGACTCATTTATAATTTCCTTACACATGATTCTTTTTTATTTGAGCCTATAATTAACACTATACCCATTAAATATATGTCTCAGAGACTTAAATATTCAGTCAGTTCATATGCCAGTTGAGCCCTGAATCTCAGAAACATTTCAGCCAACACTTACTCTCCAGATCATCGGACTTGCCCAGGACAACTAACAAAATGATGATGATGGACAACTCCCATTCCCAAAAACAGAGAATATCTACAACTGCAAGCAAAACAGTTCATTTCATCTGCCCCATAATATCTATGCCTACTCTCAATCTGAGGGAGTGAGGGCATCACCATCCCCAAAATTCTCAAATTTGAGGAATGAACATACCTAAGGGGGGAATGCAACCATGGACAATGTAAACTTATTAGTATTGTAGTAATGGAAGAACATGTAACATTGCAATAAAGGTAGTGGTTACCAGAGGTCCTGAGGGGAGAGGGAGGGAATAATAGGTGGAACATAGGGCATTTTTGGTACATTGAGATTAAGTGAAACCACAATGTAAACTATAGACCTTGGTTAGTAGCAATGCTTCAGTATTTATTCATAAATTGTAACAACTATACCACACAATTGTAAGATATTATTAATAGGGGAAGATGTGGGAGGGGTGAGGTGGGGTATATGGGAATCTCTTATACTTTCGATGTAATTTTTCTGTAATCTAAAACCTCCTTAAAAATAAAGTTTATTATATTTTAAAAAAGAACGTATGGATGAATTTTAGATTATCTGTCACTTGAATGACTCATGAGAATGTTCCTTTCCTGCATAATGGCAGTGCAATGTTTTGCCCTCATTTATTATGGTCTATTGTTTGGATTAAATGAAACTTTGAATTTGTTGGAAGAAATAGGGTATATTTTTCTTAAATACTTAAAATTTATAAAGCTGGTGACATGGAAAATAATAGCAGTAGATGATGAGGCCAGAGCAAATGAAACGAATGATTTATTTGTGAATAATTTTTGGAAAATTATTATTATTATTATTATTATTTTAGGAGGTACCAGGGATTGAACCTGGGACCTTGTACATGTGAAGCATGAACTCAACCACTGAGCTACACATGCTCCTGCAAAATTATTTTAAAGCCATACATAACTTTGAAGTATGCAAAATACTCCAGAATTTTTTTGTAGGACTTAGTTTCTTTACTTATGAAATGAAGGCCAAACTTAGGTAGCTTTTAACAGAATTTTGTGAAATTTTTAAGTTGCCAAGGTTTGATTCCATCTCTGCTTAAGTGTCTCAATGGCTGCCCCCCCCATACCTGCTCCACAAACCATCCCAATGAGAAAGGGAGTGCAGGGTCTTGATCCACACTTAGGGGAGAAGTCTTAACATGTTATTTTTTCTAGAAGTGCGTGAATTTAAATGTTGACTATTTTAAAGACTGAAAGAATGACTCAAATGCTGGACTACTGGCAGTTTAGTGGGGGTGGTAGGCTCGGGGAGGCAAACTTCTGGGGGGCAATCATTATACTAATCCACTCTACCCCATGGCAATTATCATAAGACTAACATTAGGCAATGTTTGCAAACCTAACACCTTTTTGAAATATGGACATAGTCTAGAACAAGCACTTTTTTTTTCTTTTTTAGTGGATGAATAAACAAATAAAAGGAAGATATAATATAGCAAATTAAAGTTCATTTATAAGCAGCACATTGAATTTTGCTTTTGTTGTTTCTATTACCTCATTTGAAAAAGGAAGGTAATATATAAATGATTAGAACTTCATATGTGGTGTAATCTAATATTTGGAATGCAACATCAGACATTTGTCATCCTCTTCTACTTTTCCCTATAAAATTATAATTGTTCACCTAGATTTTTTTTTAAAAGCATAATTAGCATTGACATCAGGATGTTAATTACAAAAAACAAAAAGCTTGTTAAATCTCCATTTAAAGAAAGAATCACCTGTTGTGCACAGTGAAAGATGAATCAACCTGACTGGCTCTCACTCAAGTGTAAAAATCATATTAACTGAGGACAAGCTTAGTATGTTCAAATGATTATATGCTATTAAGGGATTTGGGGATTCTTTTTTACTCTAGGGTCCATACGATTTCACAGTGGCAAAAATGAATTTGAAGACACAGTAGAAGCATTTGCAAACGGTGTTTGGGGCACAGTCTGTAGCAGCCACTGGGATGCTTCTTTTATCAGTCATTTATCACCAGCTGCAGCTCAGGCGAATTCACCCATGCTTGACAAATCAGCGTTCTAACATCTGAGAATAATGCTTTCCATATCATTGCTGTGGAAAGGTTATGTCTTCCTTCCTCATTCTCACTTTCTGGAAAAGAGCAGCTACAAAGAACGGACACAAATGGAAAGAACGAATTATTTTACATGTAAGTGTACTTTGCATATTACACACCCCACCCCTCACTTCCAACTAGGAATATAGGAAATATGCAAATGATAAGTGGTCAAAAAGTTAAAAGCATCTTTTGGCTTATGGCTTTAACAAAACAGTAGTTGAGCCTGGGAAGCAAGCATTTGATTCTAAGAATTGTAATTTCTTCTTATCCCACTGAGCCCTTGGTTTGCTGTCATTTGCTTTTAACATTCTAATTTTAGCCACACAAAAATTACACTTTTGGGGGTGCATGTAAAGGAGGCAATGTTTCCCTGTGCTCTCATCCCGGGATAGGTAAGAGGTGGTGTCTCTGGTCTCCTCTTTCTTCACTGAGAAGGTCCTGGGAGAGATGACAGTTTCCTTCAGCCTGATAGTGTCCTGCCACCCTCCTAGGCTGTTGGCCAGTATCAGATCTTCCTTAACCGTAGCCACTCTCTTTAACAAAGGTCATGGGTCAGTGTGTCCTAACTTCTATCTATCTGAGCACCTGTATACCTGTGTCATGCTGTCTCCCCACCAGCAGAAGACTCCATTTTGGAACAAAAGGTTTTGTTTTTGTTGTTTTTGTTTGGCTTTTGTTCTCATTTATTCTTTCCTAAGTGTGCATACCATATGTTTTTCTTGGCTTTTACACCAGAGATCTTTGGAAAGCATGGAAAATATCTTGTTATAAAAAATGCAGATTTTAAAGCCTGAAAAAAGTTTGCAGTTTACAAATATGTTGGATTAATAACCAGTGATCGGTAAAATCTAATATGATGATACAAATGAAGAGGTTATTTAAATCCAGTCAAAGCAGTAAGAATTTTAATTTGCCCGCTTCTTGTCTTGCTACTGGGAAGTAAGGAATAAGTATTTAATAAAGGCATATGTTTTGTTCAAATTATCAGACTATTAAAACAGCAAATAGGGTTAATGTATTAAAAGGAAATTAGTAATTTTTTTAAAAAAAATGAGAGTTGGTATAAATCAGGATAAAAGAACTAGTAAAGCTATAAAACTATAAAGTTTTATGGTGTTTAGTAATGTCCATTACTGATTTTATCAATAGATATTTAGCCTTGCAACTAGCCATTGGTAAGTAGGCATATCATCAAGAATGTTGATTTGATGCCTTTTCTTTTGAGGACCAATAGATAAAACAAATTTGTTGTCTGCTGTCAGTGCCTTCCTTTAAATACATACCTAAAGGTGCTTTTCTTACCCCCTGAAAATCAGGAAAGATTAAAATTTCTTATGAGTCTCAGACATAAAGAAAATAAGAATAATTTAGTGGAGATGTGATTCCATTGATGAAAGAATGTAAACAATCATTCTGCAAACATAAACTTCAGATTAGTTAACCCCACTGCTTATATCATTTCTTAGTAGTCCATTTAAAAGAATTTCACAACAACATCAGAGCAACTCCGCTTTACTGTTATTAAGATATTCATATTTTAGATATACCTCAAATACTTATTGTTGCCTTTATGGAAACTGTAGCATGGAGACAGTTCTAGAGATTATGTTAATCAGATAAGCATTTAATCCTTTGCATTTAATATCAATTTCTCCACCTCAGAATTTACTTATAAAATAGGTGGATTAGATGAACTAATAATCTGTTTCAAAGCCTTACTAGCAAATACTATATGGGAAGTTTTAAAAATTGTAAATCGATTACCTCTCTTGATATTGTCTTGCTTAGATGTAGTAATAATCATTTTGAAAATGCTAGCCTAGAATATTGGAGTCATACAGGATGGATCTTCAAGTATCCCAACTTTTCTTTTTCACACTGGAAAACAGAGTCTTGGCAAGACTTAAGGGATTTGCAGCTGAGCTCAGATGAGACTCCACGCCTCATTGGACCCCATGCTACACTTTTTCCACAAAGCCATCCTGACTCTCTTTTTATATCTACAGTACTTGCCCATTTTCTTCTAAAAACAGCCATATGTAGTAAGGGCATATACATATCAATAGTTTGTCAATATTGATAAAAAGATTGTTATAGGAACCAACCCATATCTGATTCTAGCATTTTGATTTCCTTAAAAATCAGGTAATTCATTCTTTTATTATTTCTTTTTTTCCATGTCTGTCTTTGCTGATTTATTTTTTAAAACCCAAATGCTTTCTTTGATATAAAATGTCACCTGCATTTGGTAAACCTAACATTGACCATTCTACTTCCAGAGGAAAAGGAGTAGCAAAACAAACACTGTTTTCTGGATTGGGCCTTATTCTTATTTATTGAAGCAATGTCTGTTGCCAAGGAGATGAAGAAAATATACTGCTTTGAACAAAAGACATCTGGCAGGGTGGGGTGTGTCCTTAGAAGATGGCAGCTGCTGTAACGTGTAGTTTTCCCCATGGTGGGGAAAAAAAAAAGATTCTGTTGTTTTGCTTTCATTGTGTTTTAAACATAGTTCCCAGATGATTAAAAATACCTTAGTTAAATCATTTTCTGGAAGAGTTTAAATATAGACATAAGCCTGAATTATTATACTCTTCATTTTAATTAAATGAGTGTTTCTAACAACATGAATCCTATTTGATTTTCATATAATTTCTCCTTTAAAAAAATCCTCTATTTAATATAATTTGCATATGGAAGTATTATATACTATATATATATATATAATATGCTATATCAAATACAGTATAAGAAACACATATTTTGGTGATGGAAAATCATGTTGGAATCAAGTTGAAAAATCATTTGAAACCAAATATTAAATAAAACAACAATGACAAAATATTTTCACTTTGTTGAATGGAATGTAATCATGATATTAGCATTCTTCTTTGGGTTGTAGATAGCACATTCCCTAGAGATGGGTTGCTACTTTGGGTAAGGACTTCTTCGAAGGAGCATATCCTAGGCTATGTGGTAACTAGTAGTGTGATTTCAGTACAGAGGTATGTCTATGTTCATATGGACATAAGTAGAGGAGGGAACAACTGCCTTTCAAAATTGTTGGTGGGTTTTTGGTGGATCGTGATATATTTTAATGTGCGACTCCAACCTGAGACTACCACACTCTCATGCTATCCCTTTTTGGATTTTCCTTTGGGATAGGAGCATTACCAGTGTCCCAGGGAAGTGGTTTCTGTTTGATTCCAAGTATCTGGTGGTGGTGGTGGTGTGGGGGGCAATAGAAAAGATCACACCACAAAACACACAGAGACCCAGTTTCATTGCTGGAAGAACCAACGGAAGGATATGGTACAGACTTGTGCTATGAGAGGTTCAAACACCTTTTTTTAACAGGGAGGTGCATATTAAAGGTTGATGTAAATATTTCCTTTTTTGCTTTTGATTCTCCACCTTTAGGTTATAATGCTTTTGCCAAGTATATGTTTATGCAAGGCTGCTTCAAGGACAATGTGACTTGGGTCCAATAAACTGAACTGCTTTTTGTAGTTTATTGGTTTTACTCAATGTTCAATCTGATTAATAAGAAGTCTAACATTTTCAAATGGTGATGTAAGTAAAATCTTGAAAACAATTTATTTTCTTTCAGATATCTATCTACCTTCTTTTCTCCTTTTACCCTTTATAATCTATCCATTTGTTTATACTCTGGTTGCCAAGATCATTTTGAGGTCATGTGTAAGCACATAAAAATACTTAAGGTTGAGATCAATTTGAGGTGAAAATGATAAAAGAATAGAAAAAGAATCTCTCATGGTAAATGAAATGAGAACATGAACTCAAATAGCTCAAATTGACATTGTCTACCTTAAGTCAAGGGGAAGACCTTTAAGACATTCTTTTAGTTTGAGAATCACAAAAGGTGGCAGCTAAGCTTCCTAATGAGAAAACTTAGATTGCCTTACTGATTACCAGATACACTCAACTTTGTGCATCTGTGCTTCTGTTCATGCTGTTCATTTTGCCTGAACCACAGTTCCTCCATCTCTGACTTTCAAAATCCTCCTCATACATCATGGCCTCTTCAGATACCAGCTTCTTCATAGCAGGGTGCCTAATTACCCCCAACTGTGAGTAAGCTCACTCCCTTAAGAACCCCTGCAGGGTTTTCCTGAAATCTCTTGTCTGTACTCATCTCGTCCATGGCCTTAGGCAGTGAACTTCTTGAGGGCAGGGCCTTTCTAGTGCCCCTTGGGACACTCTCCAGCACCTAGTGTAACACCTTGCACACAGTAGTTGCCTAATGTCTGTTAAATAGAATTGAGGGAACGAATATTGCTAATTATTTTTCTTTGTATGGGATACTTTCTAAGTCATTAGCTATCACTTACCAATGCAATCAGGCAGTCAACAGATATTTATTCTATGCCTTATATATTCTAGGCACTGTTCCAGATCTGAGAATATAGAGGTGAAAGAGAAAGACGGCATCTCTGTCCTCAATTCCAGCTGGGGGAAAGTAGACAACTGACAGTGTTAGATAAAATTAAATGCTATGAGGAAGACAAAATTAGGCAATGTAGAAGAACAGGGGTTCTTGACCAGGGGTCCACGGACCCCCAAGGGGTTTGTGGAAATATTTCAGGGGGTCTGTGAGCTGAATTGAAAATTCAGAAAAACATTATTATTGTGGGGACATGTTGGTGCAGGTGTGATACATTTATTAAATAATACACAGGGCCCGGCTAGATAGCTCAGTGGGTAAGAGCGCGCTGGGGTACCACATAGGAGGACCCGGGTTCGGTTCCCGGGGACCTCTCGGAGCGGGCAGACGGCCTTGAGAAAGGCAAGCCACTGTGGGTGGGGCAGAGCCGCCGTGGGCAAGGCAAAAAGCCGCCACGGGCAGGGCGGAGCCCCCACGGGCATGGCAAAGTCACCCTTGAAAAAGCGGAGCTGCTGCCTGCAAAGCAGAAGCCGGCAGCCCGCAAAAACATGGAGCGGAGCCGCCCATGAAAACGGAATGGAGCCACCCACGAACGGAACGAGCCGCTGCCACGGAGGGCCGACTCGGTGCGCCCCCGCAAAGACGGGGGGAGACAAGAAGCAGAAAAAAAAAAACACCGAAGAATAGACACACAGCAAGAGCAAGCAGAAAGGGGGGGGGGATATGTAATAAATTAAAAAATAATAATAATAATACACAGTATAGTGTGGACTTAGTAAGGGGACCGTGGTTTTCACCTGACTGGCAAAAGGGTCTGTGGAA